>VZRF01004647.1:23436-44360 GCA_013396875.1 Vireo altiloquus | reverse complement strand
AACAAAACCAAACCAAAAACCAAAAAAACATTTTCAGTGAAAAATGTGCTAGTCTTTGAAAGGTCTCAGTTTTAATAACCAAAAGTAATATAAGTAAAATCAACAGAGAAGGGTGCTTTGGTGCTCTTGAAAAGGAAGAGGAAAGGATTCTTTCACATTTCCTTTTCTTAATTTATTCTTCAATTATTTCTCTTCATATCTCTGAGATACCCCTATAAAATTCAACAAATGGTATATTTTGTTCTATTAGCTATATCATTTCTTCTATTAGCCACAGAATTTTAAAACATATAGTAGTTTCCACAATCCAAATTCCTGCTCAAGTCTTCAGGAAATATAAACTGATCCAGCTCCATCCAATTCAAGGAGCCTATGCTGGTTCATACAGGAAGAGGACCTTTACATCACAGAGCTGCAGATTAATTCTGGTAAATAATAAAATATGGTGTTTATAAGCCAATGGTTAAGAAATCTGTGCTTTGCAATTATTAGCAAAGTTTAACTACCCCTTTGCAAGAAATAACTTTGTGATGAAGCGAGTGCTATGTAGCTAACCTTCCAGAATTTGCTTCTAATCCATTCTGCCCACAAGTTCAAGTCCAAGTTGCATGCTTTCATTGCCTGATGAAACACCCACATATCATTTGTGACTAAACTCATTCTCTGAACCACTCTAAGATTCAGTAATTTAATATCAGTCCTATTCCAATAATCTTAGTACAGTGTTAGCAGCTGTTAAATTATTCATTTACTTACACACACACACACTCTGCCAGCAGACAACGAAGTTTCTCATCTCTCAAAGAGGTATGTCATGACAAAGAAACTCTATTGGCAAATCCAGGGATGACTGTAGAGCTACTCTGGACTTATCCCAGCCAAAATTATGGACTAGAATGTGTAATCCTAGGTCTTACCTCTCGAGAATGCCTCAGGTAGTCACAGAATGGTATGGTATGCCTACCAATATCTTGGTTTTTAATTTTCTGGTGCTGGTAATGGAGATGTTCCAAACCTAGCCAAAAGAGAAGTTGTCAGCTGTTTCTACAGGGCAAATTAATAGCTCTATCTCTTTTAACTGAGTAGCTATGCAGTGTTATAAAGTAAACATCTGTATATCATATTGTCCCAGCAAATGTGTAATAGGTTAAAAAAAAAGACAGAATTTTTTGGGGTTAAAACTGACTATTTCCACTCTTTTTCAGCAGACTTTGGAGTACAGCCCTCCTCAGACCATGTGGTATTGAGTCACAGCACTGTCTGGTACTTCTCCCAGCAGCTTGCAGAATGAAACTAGTGAGCCCCATGACAGCAAAGCTGAAAGATGAGATGCCCAGAATTTATGAGAATGAAAGAGATGGAGAATTACTAAATGAAAAGTAAGAATGTCGTTCTTTCTTGCTCCAAAAGAGAACAATACAGAATTCATTTCTTCCCTTTGGAGGATGTGTTCCTGAGCAATGAGAAATAAATAATGCAGGCAGGGGATCTACCAATAAATACAGTATCACAGCACAGCCAGTGAGGGGAAATGTCCTGAAAAATCCTGTGTTTATTTTTTGCAATTAGCCAGGACGCCACTTTAGAAGATACTTCAGAAGAGGAGACAAAGTCATCATTCTCCTTGCTTCCTACTTGTTCCTGAGGATTAGCACTCTGCTACCTCCTATGGAAGACATGCAGTGGTCCCAGAAGGATTCCACTGACCTTCCATCCAGCCTATGACTCTTTTGCCTCTTCAATGTTGCATCAAATAACCAAGACATGCATGCCTGCAAACTAAGCCTAATTTTATGAAAATTATGCCCTTAGGTGAAAATGGTGGATAACATTTTGATTTTTTGAATTCTATTTACTTCTTCATTTTAAAACCTGTTCTGAAATTCACTGTTTGCAACTTTGCAACATACTTAGCTGACTGAAATTAGACACGGTGAGCCAATTCTTGCTGTGTTGCTCTTGTTCGTCCCAGACATTAATCTCTGCAGGCTCTGAGTTCACTTGAGTGTTCTGGGGACAATCATCCACTCTAATCACCTGCCAAGACAGACAAAACAATACTGAATTTACAGGATGACTAGCATCTGCTCAGCTCCTCTGAGAGAATATGATGCGGCCTTTCAGAGCATCTCTGAGATGCCAATGACTGAATGCACTCCCAACTGAGAAACAGATTTTCCCATTTTTGTTACATTTTTGTCTAGTAAGAACTATGGATGAAAGGTCTCACACTATCTGAAGGTATTTGAACTTTAAGACCTTATACCTTCAGAGATAGTAGATTTCAAAGTTCAAGTCTAAGATCCTTTGCTGATCTGAGTGTCTCATGTAAACAAACCAGTCTTGAGCATTGATCTCATTAAACAGATAACAAAGACCATAGAAATTTCTTTATAGCTCTAAAAAGAGATTTTTATTTATGAACCCACAGACATAGTCGCAAAAGTTGCCCCATACATATGACACAACCAATATACTTTCTGCAATGTGCTAAATGTTTGATTCAGAGAAAAGTTTATGGGACTCTTGCAGGCAGGAGACAACATTATGAGGCCTAATTTACTTGAGTACAGTTGTATGCCCCATGGATATGGTCACTCCTTCAGTCTATCCTAGATCATACGAAGCCCCCACAAATTCTCCTGCCAGCTGAAGTACAAGGACTGATTTATGCTTGTGTAAAATCAGTATCACCACAGCATACCAAAGTCTCTGGATATCAGTAAGTTCAAAACAGAAATTCCACACATCCAAAAAAAGGGGAAATTGAATGAATGCTAGACACACAGAAGAGATGCCCCAATGTGTGTGCATAATTTTATATGTATACATTTTCAATTCAACCACACTGCAGAACTGCTCTTAAGGAATGAAAACGACAATTTTGAGATACATAATTCTCTTGCATCTGCCCATACCGGCACCTGAAGAGGTTTTTGATTCCTCTTTCCTCTCCCAGACTTTCTGTCTCTGTTTTGCTGTTTTGCTTTTGTTGCCTCACTGTGGTGTAGATCACTGGATCCTAAAGATTCTGCAGGAAAGAGTCAAAAAATGCCTTTAAGCTACAGAGTTTCTGTTTATTGAGGGAAAATCTGATAGAACTGGGAACTGGCAGATGTCTAAAGCAATCTGAGAAAGAATTGTGACATCCAAACTGAATACTCAAGCAGTTCAGTGCAAAGATATGCACCATCACAAGACGTAAAACAACTAATGTTATCCATCATCTCATACCATTCATAACTAAAACTAGAATATGATGTATTTTAGCTCTTTGTAAGCAAACTTCATGGTGGACAGAAAGGTATTTAAACTGACTAAAGAAGTGTATGCCTTTTCATTCTCCATGCACCCATCTCTGGTACTGCTAATGTATCTCTAGGGGACTGTGTAATATATTTTGGTTCCTGCAACTCTGTCTTCACATCTCCAGGTCAAGAGACTTCCCCAGAGTGAGCACAATCCTTCTGTCACCTGTCTGTGTAGCCACAGCCATGGAGATTCCATGAGATGGGTCAAATCAGGGCGGCTGACCCACAGCTGTGTTGCAGCTTGGATACCAAGCTTCACACTTCAGATATTCCCAACAGCCAGACCCACACAAAGAAAGTGAAAGAGTAACTCTGGATTCTCTGCTACTACCCTCCACTGCATCTAATACCTTCTGGGTATTAGATTTGCACCTTCTGGGTGCAAATGAAACATTTTTGTAATGTCTTGGACTCTCCAGTTAATGATACTGTACAGGATAATGTTTTATAATTACCGCCTACAGCCTTGGAGGTTTTCCCTGATCTCTGTTTCTTAGGGCAAGGTAAGCTGTTGCTTCGGCAGAAGTTCCAGTCCCTCCAGAGTGGGCTGGTCCAGAAGGAGATGCTTCGTTTCAGCCTGTTCTGAGAGACGCTGCTGTTGTGACATGACTTGTCAGAGTTGTAGGAGAAGGACTTCGAATCACTTAACTGGACACGCCTGGCAGGATTATTCTGGCAATTGTTGCCCCTGTCATAGGAGGAATGTATGCACAGGGATTTCTTCTTTGAATCTGAGATGAAAACTCCTTTTTCATCACCTTCAGAGAATCCCCAGTTCACATAGCCACCTTCAATCTCTTCCCTGTCATCACAGGGGGATGCTGCACTTTCTTCAATATCCAGCGGTAGCTGGAGATCAAGAGGATGAGCAGCCTCTGCAATATTAGTCTTTTCTGATGGTAAATGAATAACTAAATCTCTCTGGCTCCACTGATAACCTTCTGCCTCTTTCCCAAGGAGGCTGACACGCGGCAAGTTTTGCTGAACCATAATGCTACTTTGCAGGTTTTCTCTGAGTGCTTCATCCTTGTATTTTGCAGGAGTGTTCAAAAAGGACAAATTTAAGGTGACATCCTCAGTAAAAGACCCTCCCTGATGGTCAGGGGGCACCAGCAAAAACTGCCCATACCTAGGAGTCGACTTAGTCTCAGAGGATACTCCTGAAGTGAGTGTGTCTGTTTCTATTTCTGCCTTTAGAGAGCTGTCTTCTACCACCTTGCTACTCTCAGACCTCAATTGCTTGCACTGGGATGGAGACTGAGTCCTTACCAAGCTCCGTAAGAGGGAGGGGGGCATACTGTAATAGTGGTATTTCTTGTCATACAAGCACTCCAGGCTGCTCAAGGTCTTGGAATAGAATGCATTGCTCCAGCTGTGGGGCAGCTTGCTACGGTTTTGGTGTTTTGTGTCAGCCAGCAAGGCTTCTTCCACCTTCAAGGTGTCTACAGCTGAAAGCACTTTCAGGATATCCACTGTCAAAGCAGACAGGTCTTGCAAATGTCCTAGCTGGCTGTCCAGGGAGACTAAAGACTCCTTAATATAAAACACCTTCTCATGCACTTCTTTAAGTTGTTGAAACATTTCCTCCACTCTAGGTAGAAAAAGAAAACATAATTAAAATACCAAAACATAGATCTTTACATCTGTGTGTGAGATGATGAAAGAAACCATTAACACATAAAAAGCCAGTGTTTCAAACAGTTTGTTTATTTTAATGGTGACTTTCATTCCCATTAATACCTGTATTTGACAAAACCCAGCCAAACTGCCAGTGGGTGTCAAGGAAACAGATTTTCTGCTCAAGGAGTACCTATTTTAAAAATCGTTGTTTTCCTACTGATACCCATGAATTGCCATAGAACTACTAAACCATGGATGGCAGGCTACATTGGCTATGGCTGCAAACAAAGTATAGCTCTTGTCAGCTGCACATCTTGCATTTTACATTTTTTGTGCAAGCATGAGACGTGTGAGGCTCACACAAACTGCCAGGTACTCTTTAATCCTGCATTTTTCAAATACTAGAAACTGCTGGGAAACACATCTTCCCAAGAGCACATTTGGCCTCCAGAGCAGATTCTATGCATCTTACACCATTGGTTATCTTGAGATAAAATTCAACTACCCAAAAAACCAAAGCCTTTTTAGTTATCTTCAAATCTCCAGTAAAAACTGCAGGAACTACTTGGCCTGGGATTACATAAGTTTAACCAAATCTTTATCTTCATATTTTCTGAAGATACTCTCTGGTGCTTTATCGCTAAGACAACGATAAACTCGCTGCAGGAAATATGCAGTCGCCATTTCTTTCCTTAGTCACAGAGAAACTAAAATATGTAGTATTAAGACATTGCTGAATAAAATCAAAGACCAATGTTCCAGAACACTTTATTCATCCAAAATAAATTTTTTGCATTGATGTTATGCAGTGCTGTGAAGTGTGTTTCACTTGCACTCAGAAAAATATCCTTTCCAGATCTATATTTATCTAGTAAATTAAACCTTCTTAAAGTAATCAATCCTGTAGTTTATGAACAAAGCTATTGATTTAATTTCTTTTAGAGGGGAGGTTTATTTTGCTTCTGTTTTTAGTTTTAACATGCAGAAAATAAGATCATGAACAGGAAAAGATTAAGATGCTTTCTCTAGGCAAAACAAATTTGTTAGATGAGATCAGTGCTGGCATTGAGTAACACTTTTTATAGTGTTCCATTTTTTTAACTCTTCCCATTAAACTTATTGGCAGAATTGCCATTGATTTCAATAGAAAACTAAATTAGGCCAATACTGATTGTTTTGAAACCCTGTTAGTAGTTGTGTATTGACACTGTGTAAACCAAGATACTACATTGCAAATAATTCCACAATGGTTTTCTGGTTTCTGTAAACAGCAATTTCACTCAATCACAAGTAATACTCTCACAGTGTACCTACACTAGTAAGCTTTTAAATAAAATTACATATTGTATGCTGTTCTCTGACTTGCTTTTGTAGTGCTACCTGACCTGGAAAAGGGAAACTGAGCAACACTTCACTGTACTCCTTTAACCATGTGCACACTGCATGCGTGGGGGATGCAATCCTGTCAGCAAGGCAGATCTGAGGTACACCTCAAACAGATAGAGATACAGTAACAGATATATTTCCATCGAATTAGCAAGGCTTATGCATGTTCACAGTGGCCATAATCAGCTTCAAAAGCATCAGCTTATCAAAGTCTTTTTGTATCACAAATTTATACAGAGAACATAATTATGCATCAAAACACACCTTTCTGTGGTCAAACGGATCCTTTCACTGCCACTGGAACTCAGGTTTTCATTCTTTTCATGAAAATATTCTTCTACACACTGTTCCTCAAAGTCATGGAGTTTCTTTAACTCCTCATCACTCAGGTAGAGCTCTGAAAAAAGGAATCAGTATGAAGCATGCTTATAATAACTATAACTTATAAGTATCCATGAAGAAAAAAAAGAAAAAAACACCTGTCAAAAAGCTTGTTTACACTCCCTCCCTTGACAAGAATGAATCAGGCCTAACTGCCTGAATTTGGGCTTGAGTATAATGACTCAACATGCCAAATACATGAGGGGTTTTGTCTTTCCTTACATAGACCAAAACCATACAGACAAAAACTCCAGTGCACTCCCCTTTAAAGCCTCAAAAATACATATACAAATGGAGGCTCATAAAGATGTACTTTCTCACAAACTTTTTCCTTTAATTTGTTATGCATATGTCACTCACAAGAATTAGATATGAATATGTAAAGCTTACAAAAATGTCATTCCAGTTTGGCCCAGGCATTAATTTAGAGCTAGTCATCAACAACAATTACAGTCCATTCCGGTGCTCAAAGCTGCATAATTTTTTTTTTTCACCTAATTGATTAATATGTTCGTGTATATAAAATACTCAGATATTATAAATAAATGCTCACATGTACAAAACATTAAGATCTTCACCTCCAAGGTTATTGGGAAAAAAACCACTCAAAAGTTTAAAACTCCACAACTTGGTCTGCTCATGGTGCTGTTCTAGCACACCAGACTTCTGAAAGAACAGCTACATTACAAGGCAGTACCAAAAAACGCATATGGTGGAAAGCTGCTTCTCTGATTCAGACTTCACATTTTCCAAGCTCCTCTTTTCTATCCTTTTTTAATGTACCAAGGTCCTCACTGTGCTTGCTAAAGAGGTATCTGTTCCAAGCAATAAGGCAGTATTACAAGGATGTAATACTCAGCTGCAACACACAGCTCAGCAGGGAAGACTCCCGCAGTATTCTGGGGTTCCCCCTCTCACTCCAAATGAGATTTGATCACTTTCCAGGCACTTTTCTCCCCTATTTGATCTGTGTTTCTTCCTCCAAAATTCTACTTTGTATCTTGGTACTGATTTTCCATAGGGTGGCCCTGGATCCTCGTTCCGAAAATCTGTTAATTATAACACCAAAACTAAAGAAAGCTATCAAGCAATGTTATAAGGTATATAGAAAAGGTGCCCAGAGGTGCCTAAACAGAAAAAAATTCTCCTTCTGAGAGAAGTGCAAGCAAGGCATGAGCCCTCTTCTATCCAAGGACTTTTAGATGTGCTAAGCAGGGTTTCAGTTTTCCTTTTGCCCAGTGCTCATTACAAGCCACCCTCTATGCTATGTCACTGCCTTACACTATGCTTGCATATAAAATAAGCAATGGCACTTCAAAGGCAGCTTGGTGTATCCAATCATGGTGGGGGAGCTGAACCTGGGAGCAGCAGTACAGCAATTCAGCATTGATTAGTTAAGCCTGGTTTTGAACTCTGTGAGCATGCCAGATATCTTCAGGTGTGCATGATCAGCAGAGAAAATTCTAAGTGGAGCATAACCCAGGCAGGGTCTGCCCACCTCTGTTATAAGGCACCAAGGGTGTATGTTGCATCAAAAAGGATGAGGCTCTATAATACCATATACCAATGCTTCCCAATGCATTTTAGATATGGTTACAGTCACCTGCCTCTCCTCATCCCCATTTCCCTGCCTCACCCCCACCACCAAGCCCCACTACTGAGTGTTCATTTCCACCCCAGAACCTTGAGGTCCCCTTCCCACAACAGCTCAGGCTACTCCTGGCAGAGCTGGCGACAGTGGTACAGGGAACTGGCATCACCTTAAAGAGGCATTTGTAAGGGCCTAGCATGAAGCACTCCAGGCTGGGAAAAGTGAAGAAGGTGTGGTGCAGTGATAAGCCAGTGCACAAAGGGATGGAAGCAGCGAGGATGTGGGAAGCCTGTATGCTCTCTCTCTGCATCTGCCATCTCTTGGGCTCTGCAGCTGATTTCCCCAGGTAATGAAAAAGGAATTATTGGTCTTTTCATGACAATCACACAGAAATTTATACTTTCAGTACTGCTTAATTTCTTTTAAAATAAGAAATTATTTATTTCCTACAGAATAAGTTGCTGTCACTTTATTTCGGCTCAGAGTTACGAGGTATTTAGACTGATGCACAGAATGTAGCAGCCAAACAGCCAAACACAAAGAAAAACACTCCTTTTTTCTTTTTTGGAACTCAACTCCACAGTGGTGGGAGTGACAATGAACTATTTCTTTTGGTTCCCAGCTTACTCAATCCAACATCGCCTTCCTCTTGGTCCGACTCATTTGGAGGCTGGTGGTGGAAGATGCGGTTTATCAGAAGCCCAATGTGACTCAGGAGGATGAAGGGTGGAGGCAGCCATGGCTTTTCATGGTAGGTCATGATGTAGCGATAACGGTTGTACTTCCAGAGCTTGTTCGATATGGATTTCAAATCAAAATAAACATTGCTGAGGAGAGAGACATGGAGAGAAAGAGAAAGGAGGTGAGACACTCTGGTGGGGAATACTCCCAATATACACAAATCAAATCTGACACTGAAGGAAAGTCCCATTCCTCCAATGAGGTAAATCAGCTTAGCAGCTTCCATTTAACAGAGCAGCAGCAGGTGCCTGCAGCTAGCGCGCTGAGAATGAGATCTTCAAACCTGCCTAACAGATTTGGAGATCCAATTCCCATTCACATTAGTGGGAGCTGGGCAAAACATGTCACTGATGTGGCTTTGAAATCCTAGTCATACTATTTAAACTTTAATACATACCCTAACTGAGAATTCAGCATTGTTTGCCTCTTTGGACTGGATAAAAAGTAGGTGTCAGTCCGAAGGAAGACTCTAATAAAATGGTTCTGTGCACGCCCCCTAAAAATATACTTGCTGCAGCTACATGAGCCATTCTTCTGCAGAATACTCATTGGAGCTGTGAAATTACTAAACATGACTGCTCTTGCACTGAATAATTTTCTGTATCTACCTTCATAGATGCAAGCACAGGAAAGAAATGTTGTGGTTTCTTGTGCTGCAATTTCAGGTGCAATGTCATACTACAAACCAGCATATAATCACAAAAACATTACCTGTCCTTCAGAGAGCATAATTAAATGTATTTGTCATATCCACCCATTTCTGGTCCCACTTCTGGAACAATAAAATCACTATGCAGAAGATTTAGCATATTGTCATTACTAAAGGTTTAATCCCAGAAATAATTGAAATAACAATTTCACAGCTGTAAAATAATATACCATGCATAAAATAATAGTTTGCTTTCTTGACACAATTCCAGGAAAGGTATTTCTTATTAGGAGTAGAAATAGAATGAGTTTTGATAATTCAGTTTTCTTGTACATTAATGACTTCTTTTTTTAATTTGAACTTTTTTTAACCTACAGATGACTTCTTCTTCCCCAGAAATGCTAGAACTATAGGAAAAAATAAATAACCACTTGTATTAGGCTGCTTTTTTCTAATATTTTGCAGAACTTGATCCACTACAAGGGGGTCCTGTTAGAATGACTATAAAGGTACTGATTAATTACCATAGGATTACTATGAATTACTGTAGAATTCATAAAA
Organism: Vireo altiloquus; assembly: GCA_013396875.1. Taxonomy (NCBI): domain Eukaryota; kingdom Metazoa; phylum Chordata; class Aves; order Passeriformes; family Vireonidae; genus Vireo; species Vireo altiloquus. Next base: position 34,120 of record VZRF01004647.1, on the reverse strand, counting down.
TAATACAGAAGGAGACCCTTTTTACTGTGGCAGTACACATTAAGAGACAGATTGTTCAAAACATTACCGTAGATTTCAGCCTAGAACATACAAGATTGCATCAAGTAAGTAAGAATTTTCAAATTATTTCCTAAAGGAAAAGCATGCTCCTACAGTCATTATGCTCTTCCCTGGAACATCTTCCACTTACCTGCCAGTTTAAAACTTGGTCTACCTTATATAGGCTCTCAGCACAACAAATACAACTTTTAGGAAGGGAAAATTACTTCAGAGCTGAAATGATGTTGCTTTTTTTGCCAGCTGCAATTGTCTGCTTTCACAAAGTTTCTCTTTAAGTGGCAAAACAGTTTAGCTGCCTTCTCACCATCCCTTTCCTTGCACTGTCTTGCCATCACCATTCTTTCCTTTATTCTACTTATCCCCATGGCAGGTGGGGTACAGCCACCACCATCAACACGCCCTTGTTGGGGCATTTTTGGTGAGAGCTTTTAAGAAGTGCTGGCAGAACATACATTAGCTGCTTTTGCAGCAACATACCAAGGGACCTACTTAAAGAATGCAATGAGCAAGTTGACCATGATGATGTACTGTACAAAGAGGTAGACAGCCTGCAGGAACGGTGTGAGAAAGGAGCCAGGAGGGCAGTCTTCATTGGTTTCACAAACTGGAAATGAAGCACACACAGAACATGGGTCACACAGAAACCAGAGCAGAGCACAGCAACAGCCTGTGCTTCTTATTTGTCCCAGCAAGAAACAGAATAGTCAGAGATACATCACTAAAGTTCCAAATTAATGGTCAACCTCCACCTAAAGGAGAACTGAGACCTCTTCATGCTACTGCCATCCTAGTTACCATTGCTGAGAAGTTGCAAACATCACTTCATACATATCAGTTTTTATGCCAGTCATTCCACTTTTTGTTAAGGGAAAATACGATGCAGCTGAAATGTATTTGGGAGATGGGACACACTCAGGTAAGCTGAAATCCAAATATTTGATCCTTAAACTGGAGCATCACTGACTCCACTGTGAAAAAGATACACCTCAAACGCTGCTTTATCAGTACTGGAGTGTAGAGCTTCAAACAGCACTTAAAATCATATTAATTCAAAAGGATATATGACTATGAACATTTGTGACATAAAGCAACAAATAATGGAAATTAGGTGATCTCTTTTGATGTTTTTAAATTGTCAAAATAAATACTTTTTAATATTTTAAATATCTAATCAATTTTAACTCTTTTGAGGAAATTTTAAAACACATTTAAAAAGTAGAATCTCTAAGTTCAGGACATATTCTGCAGGATAAAATGTCACTAGAGAAATCATAGCTTTATTTGGGAAGTGTCAAATTTCTAAAGGTTTAGAATTATTAAGTGATTAAATGGATTAAACTGGGAAACTTACAAGTGTGCTTTCATTAAAATAATTTTGACTAATAAAAAATACATGTGACTGTTTCAGCAGTAATAATGGATGCAACATCTTAGATTATTTTAATGAATAGGGTCTATGCTGAACTATGAACCTTAAATATATATTTCTATTTGCATACCTAGGTTTCCATTTTAGGGGCTGTTTTACTTAAACCTTCAGTCAGTAGCATGACAGTGCCTTACATCTGTAATGCTTAAATACCTCTGGAGTGCCCAGTTCCTCTGTCTTACTGAAACAAGGTTAAAGCCATAATAATGATACATATTTTTTCCTCTTTACATTGATTGGTTCTATTTCTCCTGTGTGCTCATGGTTTATCTGTTTAAGAATGGAGCCAAGGTAACTTATTTCTCCCTTTCTTTCCTTCCTTTATTCTTTTTTCCTTAAAGGCAAGTTTATAGTCTTTTCTCCAAGAGATGAGCAGCTTTGGATTCGCTTAACTGGGAATTTATTTCACTGCCAGATCCCCTCACCAGGAAGTAGGTTAGTATTAGTTCCTACATGCTCTGCCCTGGTATTTGCAGTATACTTAATTTAAAACACTAAATTTGAAGAGCCTAATCTTTATTTTTAACAAAAAAACTTGTATTTTCAACTTCATTAACAAAATACTACTCATACATATACTCATACATGAACTTCATTCATGCAGCATTACTCATTATGGACATACATATACTGGTATCAGAATTGTTTGAGACAGAAAAGTCTCAGTAGGGTAGTCAAAATTCAAGAAGATCAAAGTAGGCATGTTTCTGCACATATTTAAGCTGTTGAGCTATAGTCTGAAAATTACCTACCATCTATTTCTCCAGCATAGACTTCACCAAACATCATCCAGTAGGGCTGAAATACGATATCTCGTGCCAGCGTCCAGGAGGGAGGTTCCTCTGGTGAAAGAATTGCCTTTCGTGACACCCCAAAACTCAGCAGGACTATGGCCATCATGACCACAATATAGAACATGTTTCCTGTCTGAAAGAGAAGTTTGTGTAAAAGAATTAGCTGTGTTAATCATACGTAAAGGAGACATTCACTTTAGGGAAGAGTATCAATCCCTGTTTTTACAAATCAGAATATAAAATCAGGGGTAGTAATCTGATATGCTGGAGGAAATCAAAATATTTTAGTTCTAGACTACATGTGCATTTTATAGATGTTGAAGTCATCCTAGACCAAAAAAAGCCACGAGTCCTATTTGCTTCTCATGTCTCTCTTAGATCTTGAGCAAGGTATAAAAAATGCAGAGATCTTACAGTGGTGATTTTGCTCAGTGGTGCTTCTTTCAAGCTGAAAGCAAGGAACATCTCCAGTGAAAATTATTTTTCCTCCTAAACAATTACCACGAAAGACAGAATATAAAGGTATTAAGAAGAGAGTTCTCAGTAACTGAGGCAAATTACAGTAGGAATCTTCACATGGACTAGACAGTAGTTCAGCAGCAGTTCTTATATCAAAAGAGAAACAAAATTAACTTTGATTTCACAGATATTTTGCCAGATAAACTGGGATATAAATATTTGAATCAAAAAGTAAAATAATAATGAAACCGTTTCCAAGAGTTAGGGGAATAATCTGTCATAGCGAGCCCATTTCCAAGAGGCAGTGACTTTTCTTTTTCCTATTACCAAGCTGGATCATCGAATTAACTCAAATGCAACCCTTCTCTAAGGAATGAAGCAAAAATGGCTTTTGTGAATAAATTAATGTAATTAATAAATTAAAGAAAATTGTAATCTGATTATAGTCAACTCACTAACAAGAAAATCAAGATATTTTGAGAGAATGCGTTCACTGTGAATTATTAGATGACTTTTCCTTTTCTGTCACTTCTAACTTTACATATTCCTGAAGATAGATGCCTTAACTACAGAAATATTGCTCCAAAGCACAGTACTTACCATCTTCCCAATCATTGTCAGGTATGGGCCAGCATGCTGATTCACAGCAAAAAGATCAAGGAGCCGAGTGTACCAAAATATAATATCCAAGCAGTAAAGGAGCCTCCCTGCAGTTTGAACAGGGGGGCTGGACCAGCGCAAACCAAAACCAATCATAAACAGGATGATAGCTACAGAATCAGTAAAATTCCAGTATTCATAAATCCACACCTTCACTTTCTGGCGGAATTTTCCAGGTTCTGAGATAAATACCTGGGTAGAATGTGGAAAACAACCACAATAAAATGCCATTAAAATCACATATACATTCTTTTACCTTTCCTGTCTGATTTATTTCATGGTATTTGGGAATGTATTATTTTCCCTCTTCTGTTTTTTTCTTTTTTCTTAGACCCATGTACTGCTTATTGCCGTTCACCATCGAGGGTTTTACTTAATATGCCGTATTGCTCAAGCATGCCACATCAAATGGGATAGCTCTCCCTGAAGAAAAAATGGATTCTGAACCTGAATCCATCTGCTAAAGGGCGCATAGCTCAGTGGAAGAGAGCAGCCAGTAAAGAATTGTTGTGCACACTATTTCTGTACTATCAGAAATTAACAAGCATTTTCTAGAGGGACGGTCATGACCCGCAACAGCCTTTTCATTAACCCCTCAGTCATGGAAAGTACCAGCCTAACCTTGCCGATGGGAAAATAACTAATGTCTCTTATTTCAGACCAAAAATATAGAGAAAGATCCTTGTATTCTGCCAAGGACATGTTAAAAAAAGGAGTGCTGGCAACTAGCAAGGTAAAGAATGAAATGTTTACTCCTTGAACTGTGAGGTGCCCCAAAGGGATTTTAAGCTTCACTGAGCAAGCGTGTGAAGTGGAATCCTTGGGAGGAGGCAAATAAAACTTTGCACATTACCACAATTGAGGCCAATTATGCAGTGCTATGCAAGATCACACTGATAAGCACCAAGCAAAGGAGAGATTTTGAAATGTTATGCCCTGACCTAGCAAGAATTTATGCATATGAACACGTTAATGTAAACAAGTGATCTAGATTAACTCACATGAGTAACTAGTTGCAGGGCCTCAGGCTTTTACAATTATTTGATACAATCTAGAGAAAGAGGTTTGCAGTTATATATAACAAGGCCCTCAGCAGTTAAGCAACTGCATGGCTAAGACAGTGTCCTACAAAGTCTTTGCGAACAGGCCAGGATTAGAACGTGGATAAAGAAAATCAAGTAGGAGACATTAATTTCCAATTGTCCAATCAATGATGATAGAAGAAGAGCTGTTGTTTCTGCTGTCCCACCATCAAGATGATGCAAGAGCACAACAGTGATTTCCAAAGTGCTTGCTATTTTACATTTAACATTTTTCTCAGGGAATCCTGGTGTTGATTTTTTCAGTCCTATTTCATGCTGACACAGAACTTGCAAGTTCATCCAAGCTTTGATATATTCCCGGTATCTTTACTGTCCCTTGAAATCCTTCACCTCTTTCATACTGATTTCACAGTCTTCTGAGTGATCTGTATTTACAGCATCCTTTGCTCAGAACTGTGGCTGGTTTTTTGTGGCTGGCTTTATTCTTCTGAAAGTACAGTATTCCAAAAGTCATACAAAAGACAATTCACATTACTATTGTTTAGTATGTGCTGATTCTACAGCAAAGGTATGTCAGAGCAGATACAATAATTGGGGAAATATATAGCTGCATTTTCCCCCAAACTCAGGTTTGGAGTGCAAGTTGTGTTCAGAAGTTTGGATCTACTCAATTGCAAATAATTGCAAATTATTTTGATTGGAATATCATCTTTCTGTGCTCAATAATTCCAGCATTAAAAGCTGAGTGTGGATTTTTTCCAATTTCATTTATAGAAGGCTGGTTAGACTTGAGGGAGAACCATAGATTGTTCTATGCAAAATACCTATTAATTCATTACAAGTCCTCACTCAGATTAAATATCCAAAAACAAATTTTACTACTAGAAGTCTAATGGTCCACTCAAGACAATTAAGGGCCAGGTGCCTACATCAAGGTTCCAAATCTCAATTCAGCAGTCGCTCTAAAGTGACCTACACATTACCACCAGCACTACACAGAAAAATAAAGAATTAAGGACACAATTTAGGATGCATTTTCAAGGTCCAAGAACTGGTTTTCTAATAAAAGACTTCTAATAAATAAATTCCCTGTATAATTCTCTATAAAAATAATGCAGGATTTAGCATTCTTCAGACAGGTGTTCCCTGGTTTATAACGCAGGTGAGAAGTGTGAATGCAAAAACTTACCTCCCTGACTTTTTCAATAGCCGTAGTGAAAATATAAATGATAACAAGCCACTCTTGCACACTTGGTCTTGGTTCCATCTTCACCAACACAGTGTAAGTAAAGAGCATGAGGAATGCCAAGTAGGACATCTGCAAAACACACAGTATATGATCCACATGCACAAAACCCTCAAACTAATTTCTGCAAATATAACAGGTGATTGGCCTCACTATAGGTACTCAAACTACTGGGGTAGTGCCACATTTTTGAGCCCAAAACCTTTATTCCAGTTCTCCAAAGCTTTGTTTTATTTTTTTGCTAAGTTTTTATGGGAATGTCATAAAACATTCATCTAAACATCATTGGAAATTGGTACTTCAGTGCTGAAGAAACAGGTAGAAGCAGAAGATGAACAATCGCAGCATATGTCCACCAAGGCCCCATTCCATATAAGAAACAGACTGTTTTATCTTGGATGTCGGACTAGATGGTCTCCAGGGGTCCCTTCCAACACTAACTGTTCTATGATTCTGTTCTGTGATCTGCACACCATTCCTTGAATGTAAGGGCAGTCTTATGCTTTTATCCCAGCCTTCTGTAGGAAAAAGTAACAATTCTCAAAATTATATAAGTCACTGCTGGTTAATCAGTGCTTTCTAAAACACAAGAATGACATCAGGTGGCAAACCCTTATTTTAGAGGCACAAAAACATGCTATAAAGGTATCTCACATAATAGATTACAGCCTATAAACCACTTAAGCACACACAGTTAAAGGAGTAAAAGTTTATGTACGTGGTGATCTGGCCTAATGTGCAGCCGGATCTTAAACATCCTGAGCTCCACTGATACAGGGTTACTAAAACTGACCTAAAAAATGCACATTTCCTATAGAAAATTATCTCCCATAGATGAATATTCACTCTTCCAGAGACAATTCTTGAAGAAAGGAATACGAATATCAGTGAAACATTAAAGGTATGTAAGGCCACCTTCAAATCTTTCTCAACATTTGCAACTGACAACTGAAAAACCTGTGCCTCAGTTTTACTTTAGTTCCTTATAATTGTCTGAGGGTTTTTTTGTTCAGCCGCATGATTTTAGCAATCTTTACGCTTAATTGTCAGAGAAAGCTTTCCCACCACTAAGTGATTGCAAATCCATGCCAGAAAAAGTAAAAGCAGGATTAAGTGGCATTTGAAGGATCTAAGGAGGGGTTTTTCGATCTAAGTTCTAGATTAATGACTGACCGTGTGAAACCAGAACTTGACAATTGGTGCGTTGTAGAACTCATAGATTTTTCTGGTTCCAGGCAGGTTCCCTTGTCCGCCATCTACTTGGCTTTCATCAGACTTCTGAACACCCTTTTCCACATCATAAACCTTCTTTAAAAGAAAACAATATTTTAAAAGTAAGAAACAATGGCCTATAATTACAAAGGTAGTGTTGTTTTTGAGGGAAGACAGACACAAATGTCTAAACATTGTTCTGAATACACAAATCATTACTGTAGCTTGCTTTTGTCTGGTTACAACCATCTCATTTACAATAATTAACATGCACTGTATGAAAGATGTGCTATATGGCACAGCTACATTTTCTGTGTATTTTTCTATAGTACTTTGTGTAAGAGTATTTAAGGAAAATCAGTAGCCTGGAGTTTTGCTAAAGACTACTAGATAAATTTAAAACCTAATGTTGAACAGAACATGGGTAAGCACTTTTCTTATCTGCCTCAGATAAGTGCTCCCTCCCTACACTAGCAATAAGTGTGAGTTTGGGAAGGATTTTCTCATTATGGTCAGTAGAGAAGTAACATCCAGGACAGATGAAGAGACTTGTATCAAGTTCACTTGAGTCCCTATCCAAACTGGGGACCTAACCCATAGCTGTTGAGAACTGGGCTCCAGCCATTTCATTCCACCTGATGACCATCTTCTCACTCCTCAGAACTGCAATGTGATGAACAAACAGACTCTGACACACAAATGACTGATCATCACAGACTAACCAAAGCATCTTTAGAGCTGACTGGGCTCTGTTCCCCGTGATACCATAACTGGTGGAAGTCCTGAGACTGAGGCACATGAGACATTTCTGCCTTGCTTTTAAACTCCAGCATCAGGATGGTGGGAGGCAGGAGAATACTCATAATTACCTAAAAGAGAGATCAATTAAGATCAGTTAAGCAGGGATAGCATAGTCCTGAAGCCACAGTCAGCCATGCCTGGTGCCAGCACAAACCCAGTGTAATTCCACTGGCTGGGGAAGGAGTCATTGGTGCTGGGAATCTGTATCACTGTCTGATAGCCTCTGAAGAAGTGTATTGCTCTTGGCTGATTTGTGGCTTCAAAGAGTGTCATGGTATCTGGGGAGGCTTTCAGTACTGCTCCCTGTGTGTGGAAAACATCCTTCCCCCAGCAGCTCTGCCAGGGAATGGGCAACGTAGGGAAGCAAGAGCAGGCGAGGAAGGGCTGAAAAGTGCTGAGAGGATGGGAAGAGCAACAAAAAAATCCTTCTTCCTAATGTCATCCCACAGATGCTTTTGCAAAGAAATAAAACAGAAGCAAGCACTCTTTTCCCTCGTCCTTTGCTTTTGTTTCCCGAATGTGCACATTACAACACACACTTACGCTCAGCTGCCTGAAGCTACACTAACCATGCTTATAACTAAAAAAAAAAAAAACAAACCACCACATATAAAGCATCTAAAGAGCACATAAATGCCCAGACTAGGATTTAGACTAGCTAGACATCTACTAGCTAGACTGATGCTACCTTAAACCAGGAGTTCTTCCGCATCTTGAGGCGCCCCATCCACATGTCAGTGAGCAGCATCTGTGTGCACGTGTGGGACACAAAAGGCCGCAGCCCCACAGACACTGCCAGCTTCAAGCAAGTGGAGTTGCTCCAGTTTTTCAGTTCATAGGTCAGCAACTTCATGGCCATCTGCTCATTTTGTTTGAAGGCTTTGTCCAGCACATCTAAGGCAAGCTGCCCAAATTCCCTAAAGTAGAAAGGAATTAGCAGTCAATATAATGGAGATCAGTTCAAATTCAGAATTAATGAAAATAACTTCTTTCACAGGTGAAAGAGGTTGCTGCGAATACTCTGGTAACTAGAGTTCAGCTATCAATCTCAGTAAGCAGGGCTTCTCCCATTTTTCTCATTACTTTATCAATATACCTAGTGAAAAACAACTTGTGGTGTAAACCTAACTATTTAGTCCTAACCACAACATTTAGGGCCATCCTGTTTTGTCATTTTTTATTTGTTTCATTCTTAATCGCACTCAGCGATTGAAATGGACCCTACAAAGTTCTTTGTATTTGCTTCAGCAGGAGATTCATCACCACGGTGGGCAAGCACTACAGCCAGTTTTGAAAGTTTCTTCTTTTGGACTGACTTTAAAGTATCTCTGCAGAGAAGGCTCTGCAAGGAAGGTATACACCCTCATTCGAATTAAGATTTGGAGCTGCATACAAAAGAACAAAGTACATTTTATTGAACATGAATCTTAAGCATGAAACTATAAAACAGAAAATATATTACTTACAAGAAAAACTACCAGAAAACACTAACTGGAAATTACAAACTCAAAGAAAATTCTTGGTCTACTTCCCTTTTCATTCAATCAAGCGTTTCACTTTCCACTTAGTCTTACACAGAGCAGGATTTAATCACTGATTTTGGTTTGCTCATTACTGCTTGTTACAGATTTGAACAGTCCAACACCTATGTGCCATATGGCTTTTTAACAGATTGAACTGGAAGAGAAGCTGCAAGGGAAATTTCAGCCTCTCACTTGACCATTTGATAATGAGCTATACATTACTCACCTGTATTTTCTAATATGCATCTAGGTAACATGCAAATAGCTTTTCTTTAACTCTCCACCACACTACACATAGATCCATTATATAGTATCAATAGTGAGCATCAGAAAGTATCTTTTTTAATACTCCATAATCCATGGCATCACTACCTTTACTAACTCTTAGCAGATTAGGGCAGTATCCATTTTCAGCGCCAGAGAACTTTAAGTGAAATGAAGGGACAACTCATACTTTGAATACTTCTTGAGTTCTTCTGAAGTGTCATCCACCATGTTGCTCTGCTTAGCCTCATGGGCCATTGCTCTGTAGAGTTTACAAGCCACAACAGCTTTGACCATGGCTTCTTCTCCATGCTGCCAGAAGAACATTGCCATCTTCTGTCTTTTCATTAATACTGCCCAAACCAGGAGATCATTATAGGGGTAGATGAAGCCAGTTGACTCATGATTCTCTGTGTAGTTCATATCCTCTTTTGATTTCTTCTTGTACTTTGGAAAAGCAGTGGATCTTTCCTAAAAATTTATTTAAAAAAAAAATCCCAGTAATTGGTTGAAATTCAGATTCATGAAAACAAAATGCCACTCAAATCTGAATTACAAGTAGTAAACTATTTGATAGCTATATACATTTAAGTCATAAACCACAGCTAGGATCATGTTCAGATTACTAATGCTAAGAAGCTGGTAACATTAACAAAGAAAAATACACCTTACTCTGCATTGATGCCTTTCATAAATTCCCTTTCCATAGTGTTGGGCAGTTGCCAAATCCCATGATACCAAGAACCTGCTTTTACTCTCCTTTTTATATGTGTCATGATAGAAGAAAAAGCAAACTATAGACTGAAATATACACCTTAGGTACTTAAAGATTATTTTTACTGTCTGTCACACTTGTAATGTACACTTGCTATACATTCATATCTGGATAATTTTCAGTGAAAGGTACGGGAAAAAAAACCTTACTGATATATGTGAGGAAGTACCAGTGCTATAACTGGTTCATTTTGGTTCTAAATAATTCTAACACCATGATTCAAATTCATTCTACTTTATGTTTTGTCAGATAGACAGATAGATAGATATGAATGAATGCCAGTCTTTGTTCTTTTGTCTGTTGGGTATTCTTTTGGACCCCACTGGCTCCTGGCCCGGCTGTGCTCCTGATTTCAATGCCCCATGTCCCAAAAAGATGAAACTAAGCTTCTTTCTGCTGTTTCAAAGCTTGTTTATTT
>VZRF01004647.1:4659-23325 GCA_013396875.1 Vireo altiloquus | reverse complement strand
AGCAAAACCTAAAAACTACAACTACACACTCTGTGGTACACTACTTTTCATTTCTCTGGTGAATTCAGGTTCTCCCAAAAGTGCAGAGAGTCTCTCCCACAGCTTAGGTCCCAAGCTAAGCTATTTTGAGGAATTTTGGGAATAAAACAAACACCCAGAGGAGCAGGAAAAGTTCTCAGGCTTTTCCTGGACTCCAACATTTCTCATTCTTCCTTTGAAAGAAAATACTCTGTCCCCATTTTCAAAATATTCAAAATGTACCTCTTCATAAGGAACTTAAAGGCTTAGTCTAGCACTTTAATAAGCAATCATGAGAAAGCATTAGGAGAGTCAGAGAACTGCTATATTTCCTTAAAATCAGAAGAGTTTTCACACATGTTTGATACTCAGAAATTTGGTGATACTACATTTCAGTGAGTTAAATCCCCTAGTAACTAATGGATGGAAGCTAAAATTAACTATCACAGAAGGAGTCTGACCTTGATTTCACCACTAAAATTGCAAGACTTGTACTTCATGAGCAGTGAGCAGTAAAGCATTGTTTCCCCTGCAATTTAAGTAGAATTATGAAAACAAGACCTGACCAATACGTTTAAAATTTTTAAATAAAATTATTATCAGCCTAATATGTCATAAGTAAAGTCTAGAATAAGTAATATTACCTTGTATTTGTAAGGCTGGGCAGTTCTGAAGAACTGAGAATGCCAAGTACTTTCGGTGGATCCCATTCCACTATCCAGCTGATTACTCTGATGAAAGGAATGAGACAGGCTTTGAGGCAAGCTGGAGACCACTCTCTAGATCCAAAAGCAAACCATAAAATACAAGGAGAGAAATACAAATTAGAAATAAAGTTTGCTGGTACTTGCTGACTGCAATAGTGCATATAGAAACTGATGTTATGCAAAAACTAGTGACTCAACAATCACTGTAACTACCACTGGAGCTCATATCATCAAGGAAAAAAATGCTCTGTTTCACATCTCAGTTAAAAAATATATATTTTTATGAGTCTCTGAATTAAAAATACTGATTTTCCACAGAGCATCCATGAATTGCAACAACAGGGTTGCAACAGATGGAATCACCCAGTCTGGAAGCTCCTCTGAGTGCTGACCTTTATCAAATGTGCCATAAGCAGTTTGAAAAAAAGAAGTCTCTGAACTTTTTTCTGATTATTTCCTCTGAAGGATGGCACATCTAACATCTCTGTAAATTTTGTTCAGTGTTGGCTAAGACGGAAAAATGTTAACAGCTGAATCACTAATGCTGTTCCCAGCAATTTCTAGTTGTAAGATTATGTGGTTTCACCTTTCCCTGTTAAGGTCATATTTCATTAAGAAAGAGAAAAAATTTTTACAACTGCTCACGTCTTTTTTAAGCCTTGTGTTAAAAACTAGCGACACACAGGAAGCTCTGTGTTTCTTTTCACTCCAAGTTACAGGCTTCATTATTTCTTCTCATTTTCCCTGATCATTATGAGGTTCTTCTCTTAGTCATAGAAAGAGTTCGTGGGGATGAGAGGGTTTTGTTTTTTGTTTTTAAACATATGGAAGAACTTCAAAGTCCAGTTCTGCTACAAAACTGGGGATCATTCTTAGGCAGTAAATCTGCTCCTTCTGTGATGTTGGGAACGACATTCAGCTAATTTATTGAGAAGTTGAGGCTGCTTTTAAGTTGCTGATTTTGGAAAACCAACAGGTAGAATGCTGACATGCCCTAAGTCTAATTCTAAGCATGTGGAATTCAGTATTTCCATGATGTGGTTCAAGCTGCAAGAATGGAAACATGTACCTCTTTCAGAAAAGGGAAAAAAGGTGGTTGGCACAATCTTGTCATTCCTTATCAATGGATGATAGACAAAACACAACACAGATACTGGAAATGAAGGCAAATTTTACTGCCTTCATTTTTACTGAATTTACTTTATTTTTACTGAAATAATAAATAATTTAACAACCACCAGTAATCTTGAGGATTTTTCTCTTTTATTCTCAACCTCTCCACAGTTTTCAAAGAGACAAGCATGGGATACATTTAAATTATGCTCTTCAGACAAACCATGATGACAACCAGAGTTATTTCCAGGTGTTGCATTTTGGCTTTTCTTGGTGACCAGTGATTTGGAAGAAGCTACCTTGTGTTTTCTGTAGAGATCGTTGTAGAGAATTCGGAAATCCTTCCTTGTGTAGCTGCTCCGATAAGCTTCACCAAGGAGGTACTCTATCACTAGTCCAATGTCAATCAGTGATATCTTGTAATCCAAAGAAAGGCTGTTCTGAAATACCAAGTGTCACAAACATTTCATGATGCTGTTATATGCAACATTCAACCATGTCATAGCCCTCCTACTGTAAGGGAAAGTAGGGAAAATGCGCAGTTGAGAGCTCCTGCATCATTCACATTCATTCATTTGTGCACATTCATTACACATATGGAACTCCTCTAGAAAAGAGGGGAAAATATCTGCAGTCACTGTACCCACATTACACAGGGACATACATTGCGATGTTCACAAGATCAGCTACATCCACCAATGAGGGCAACAGCTCTTCAGGACAAGCACCAACCGCAGAGATACTGATGAAAACCTTCTTCTCATAACAAGAGAAAATCAGCACGGTATGATCAAGCATTTTGATTAATTAAAATTGAAGGAGCAGCTGAAGAATGTAGTTAATGTTTCAGAGTAATTCCTAGAGACTGGAAGCATCTTGCTGAGGTTCAAGGCTCTCTTGCCAACTAGGACAACAGCAGTACATGCATTAGCTCTACCCTCTGAGTCTCTCACCACTTCTGTTTAAAGCACCATTGCTCATCTTACGTCCACTGTCCTTCCAAGACCCACGATTTGTGAAAAATTCTCTGAAGAAGAGATTATCTTCCATGCAGATTTTAAAAATTATTGGTGAAACCTTGAACTGCAACTTCTTGAAGTGAAAAAAGGGCCTGCATATAAATGGGATCAGATATGTTATGTATTCATAGCAGTGTATGCCTTTCAGACCGTGCAAAGTCTTTTTCTTCACTGGATTGAGGCTGTTTTTTTCAATAGACTTCAGTAGCAAGCCTCAGTACAGTCAGCTAAGGCCACTCAGCCCCAGGTTACAGAAGCTGAGCACTCTGGGGCAAAAGCACATCTCAGAATAGTTTGTCAGGTCTGTCACTGAGGGTTTGGCAACTATTTCTGACTACCTACACTTGTAGATACTTTTCTGCACTAATCCCCATCTTTCATGTTGTCAGAGCAGACAGCAATATACTTTGATTCAAACGTAGCAGCATCAAAGCTGGTCACATTAACAGAGAAAATGTTCTGAAATCTATGGTCACATGGCTCTGCTGACTGTCCCAGCTACAGTGTCACCATATTTAATCAGACTGCAACTGCTCAATTCATTCACAGATCACCTACATGTACTTTCAGAAACTCAGGTGAGAAAGGCTTTTCAGCATTTAGATCTGTTTGCAGGTCCCCAGTTTAGCTTACACAATGGCATAGGATGTTTTGAAATTGTGCAGACGTTTTTTACACTAATGTACACTATACATTACTGTATATCAAGTCCCAAAAGCTTCTCTGTAGATCACTTTCTGAGATTTCCCAAAGTGTCCCGAGACATATAGAGACATATATATATGGATTTTAGGAAAGGAGTCATATCAATCACTTTAGTGAAGAAGAGAGATTTCTCAACCTGGAAAAGCTCCGTGTTTTTTTCAAGATTTAGACCTTTCAATATATAGATCTTCCAGATTTATAACAGAAACTAGATCTTTAATATATTCATCAGTAAGGAAAAACACAGAAAATAGTTTGTTATAGAGACCAGGAGACCCTACATCTATCTAAACCATAAGTGCGACTTACATGAAAGTCATCCCCAAAAATAAAATCATACCACAAATCCAAAAGAACTCTGCAAACAGTCAGAATTCCCATTTCATTTTATCCTAACAATTACACCCTGGAAAGTATTAGCCAGTCAGTCTAGATTTGGATTTAGGAATCTCCTTCATTGAAGTCTAGATTCATGAAGAACAGGTCATTCCTTCCTGGCTAAGCAGTGCTGTGAGGTACAATAGATAACATAACTGTGAAATGAATTAACGATGTATCTAAGTAACAGAGCTGCTACTAAATTACAAATGGAACTAATGCTCCATGCAGTAGTCATCCACTGCCACCTTCTGTTCTCCTAGGCAACAAAGCACATCTAAATATTATTTCTTGTCACAGGATCTTTTTTGTTACTGCTCCAGCAAGGAAAGACCTCTTTAACTTGGGGGAAAAGCAGAAAACCTTAAAGCAATGAGCATAATTACCGCACTAATTCACTAAGTCTGTTTTACAATCACTTCAAAATGTCAATTTTCTAATGTGGGAAGGGTAGTTGGATTTGCATGAACTTCTCAGCTTTGAAATTAAGGTACAGGACCCTTGGGAGCCTCAGCAGCAGTATGGTGGTTAATTGCTATGGGGGTCAGTGGCTTTAAGATGAAATAATTTAGCACATGTAGGACTGTAATAATGAAGCCATCATTTCTATTACTAAAATTCCCCTATATTATCTAATATCAGCTTGCCAGTGGACACCGAAGTTCTAATCTAGTGGTTTTGTCCCCAGCCTTTACTCTGTCTATTACCTGTTTCACATCTCGAACTAGATGGTGTAAAAGGAGATTTGATGGTCCTTGTTTCTGTGGTAGGAATAGAAAAGACAGTAAACAAACATGTCACTCTACAGTAGAAAGTCAATATAGTATGAGAAAGCGGATAAAAAATCTGCAGAACAAATGACTGTGATTCAAGCTCTCCCCACTCTTCTCACAAATATTTTCAAAAATATTTCAAAAACACTCTGCAGCACTTCTACTATCTTAAATCCTGACATATTCTAGAAAGAAGCTGGTATAACTTTGCTCTAAACAGCATATCATTTTCAGCAAGGTAAGCATGTATTACTGAATCTGAACATATTTCTCATCAGCTTCCAACAAGTACTCAATCTGGTTCATGAAACAAAAATAACAATCTGGTACACCATTCCCAAACACCCACATTACAATAAAAAACAACCAAATCCATTAATTTCCTTTCTTTTTTTTCAAAAATCCTTTACAAAAATGTGGCCTAACCATCAGATCTCTTAAGCAAAACAGTAGTTTTGCTCAAATTTCATATCTAAATTGTACACTGGGATTTTAAATACTCACTGTGTTGTAGAGTTCTTCCAAATGAGATATGGTAAGAAAACGGTGCATGTTCACTCCATGTTCTATTAATAGTTTCACAAAATCCACACGATCCATGACTAAAGCATTCAGCATTGCCTGTTCCAAGGCACCAACCTCCAGACGGACAGAGGTGAAGGAAAATATTAGAAAATTATTTTTAGAAATATAACATTCCTGGAGCTAGTAATTTCTCCACCACAATGACTTGTCTCTATGTATATTTAAAGTGCAAGTACAAAAGAACAATATGCTGGAGGAAACATCTGCATAAAAAGCCAACAGAAGGGAAGAAAAACAATTTCCATAAACCTAACATCTGTAGAGACTTCTACAAATGTAACTTTACAACCAGTCTCTGATAACACATTCTCCACTCTCTAATTCACTTCAGAAGATAACATGATAATGCAGGGCACAGAGGAAAGCCTTTTTTTTTTGACACATGACAAAAGCTATTTCAAAGTACTGTAGAGAAGTCTCTACAGAACTGCAAGTTCTTTAAAGCAAACTTTTTTTCAAATGTAAGAGAGATCGTGTGTTAGAATAAACTCTCTCAAAGGAAACATGAAGCAGAGATCTACCTACAAAAAGTGTCCAAATGGTGAAGGTACTCTACTCAGGGCATTTGAACAGAGCTTAGCAGGGCTTATACATGCAAAATAGCAAAAGAGTTAGACATGTGAGGTTCATATAAATCCATATAAACTTTTTCTACAGAACACAGATGCACAGGAAACGCAGTGGGGTGAGCAGAATGAGGAGGCTGGCGCACTAACGGGGCAGGTGTTAGTGCTAACTTGAAAATAGTACATTCCATGTATATATTGAGGTTTAACAGAAATTATGTTAAAAGATGATCAATAAGTGTTACAAAATTCTTACACGTAAAAAGAAAACTTTTGCACTGATCCTGAATTACTGAGTTTTCTTCCAGAAATATCTGAGAGTGACTGGTCACTCCTGTATAAAATTTCCTCTAGCAGTCCTTGAGCAGGAAGTGTGTCTGATGGGGTTAGCAGCCCTTTGATAACTATTAGAAGGGTATTCTTTAATACGAATTCTGTTTTAGATGGAGTTGACATTTAAGCAGAAACATAGTCACAGATGGTTATAACCTTTACCTTCTAAGACTTGAAGACCTTTCTAAGAACTTCTAGGACAAGAGTTCTAAAAAGAAATGGTCACAATACATGCGAAATTGTGCATGCTTCCTTAAAAACAGTTAAGCAGGCAGAAATATCATAAGACTCCACGGACAATCACCTCAAAACTGCTCCTTAGATATGTTACTCAGAATTTGAACACACAACCACAATTGCACTGCAGAAGCTGTAGCCGCTGACAGTTGCAGGTCAGGCAGTACCTGACAGCCAGAGTGCTGCTTCACTTTAATTAAGAAAGCAACTAAGTTAAAGCTAAATTTTAAAACCATCCTTCTACGTTTTCTTTTTTTTTTTTTTTCTCTTTTCATTGCCAGGAAAAAACAGCTGGTTTGGGGATTATTTTCCCTGCTTAGAAAAGAAAAATATTCAGGAGTACATGTCATCATAATTTTTGCTTGGAGAAGCAGCAGGAGATGTGAAGCTTGCTTATTTTGATATCTTTAAATCTTACTTGGAGAGGAGAACAAAATTTTTATTTGACCCTCAGGCTTTTATTCAAAGTAGTGCTGAACATTGTACTGAAATAGACATGAAGAGATACATAGATTTTTTCAAATATTTCAGAAGGAGAGGCATGGGAGTAGGGGGACTGCCAGTGGATCTGTAAGGCCAGAGGATGATCAAGATATAAAAGAAACACTCAAGGCTATTGCAGACACAGCAAACTAATTTGTTGCCTTACTGCTTACTAATGAACAAGCTGGGAAAGTCCTGTATCAAAGTTGTTCTTTATGGCAGGAAAATCTGAGGCACTGAGTCAAATTGAAATGTCAGTAGAGAAGATTATATGGATTTACATCCATACAGTGGTAATGGTAAATTGTCAGGACCCTGTGGTATTCACCTAAGAGTTCCCAGAGGACTGAAGTACAGCTGAAACCAACCCCTTTAACAGCAGCATCAAAGACAGTAGACATGAAATAGGCCAATTGTTAAAAAAAAGAGGTTGTCAAAGTATGGCAGAGCAATACAGTTAGAACATTGTAAGGACAGATATTAAAAAAGTACAATAATAACAACATGAAAAAATGTTGATTGATCTACAGTAGAATAAGTGGAAGCAAGGTAGTTACTTTGTAGACTGAAATCTGAATGCTACCAGAATTTTGGCAGTGACAGTCAGAAAAAGGTTCTAGTGAACCTATCTTCTGTAATCAAGAATATAAGCTGGATGTAAGTTAAAATCACATTAAAAAGCCATACAGCCTACTAAGATTTATCCTTAGATTAACATAGAGCAATCTGTAAAATAATAGTTTTTCATAAAATATCTAAATGAGAATATTGAGTGCTGATCTACCTATTCCAAAAGATGACTTTAACATCTGAAAATTCAAGCACACAGAAGAGCAGGAAATATTGTCAAAAACATGGAAAAACTGAATAGATAATCACCTTAGAAAAGCCAGGAGCAAAGAGGTTGAACTGCACAACAGTTCTCTAAACCCTTCTGCGGTGACGAGTTGGCAATCAGGAAAATGTTATTAATTATTTCCAAACCCCCCCCTCCAAGAACCACTTAATTTGGAAAAGATCCTTAGATCATCAAGTCAATCAGCAAACCTAACACTGACAAGTCCACCATTAAAACCTGTCCCTAAGTGCCACATCTAAACATCTTTTAAGTAGTTCCATGATTGATGATGGAACACATCCCTGAGAAGTCTATTTCAACAGTTGGTAATTTTCCTGAATAAATTTTTCCTAATAGCCTATCTTTAATTCATGGAGTCTNACGACAAAAATCTTCTTATGTACACAAAAAACTCGCTTAGGGAGGGTTATACTTATATACTGGATTACCTCTGAAAACTTGAAAATCACAGATTAATTTTCATTAATTAATTAAATTAATTAATTATTTAATTCAGTTAATAAATCATTTAATGAATTTATTTAATTGCTACTGTGTGTTCTTTCACACACATATACGTAATGCAGGTCTAAATCATGGCTTGTTTTCNGAGCAGGAAATATTGTCAAAAACATGGAAAAACTGAATAGATAATCACCTTAGAAAAGCCAGGAGCAAAGAGGTTGAACTGCACAACAGTTCTCTAAACCCTTCTGCGGTGACGAGTTGGCAATCAGGAAAATGTTATTAATTATTTCCAAACCCCCCCCTCCAAGAACCACTTAATTTGGAAAAGATCCTTAGATCATCAAGTCAATCAGCAAACCTAACACTGACAAGTCCACCATTAAAACCTGTCCCTAAGTGCCACATCTAAACATCTTTTAAGTAGTTCCATGATTGATGATGGAACACATCCCTGAGAAGTCTATTTCAACAGTTGGTAATTTTCCTGAATAAATTTTTCCTAATAGCCTATCTTTAATTCATGGAGTCTCAATTGTAGACATCCCAGGCACAGTCGCCCATAAATTCAGCCTTATGCAGTACAGGAAAATGTGGGCTAGTGGTTAAAAAAGTCAGGTGTCTTGTGGCAAACAACCAGTTATGGCCTCACAAACATCTAAAACTGTCCATTTTAAAGAAAAAAGCACACTTGGGACTGAAAAAAAATCAACCTTGTAATTCTTGGCAGGGAATTAAAAAGTACTGCTGGGGCCATGAGATATTATTTCTTGAAGAAAATATTAACTCATATAACAAATGGGAATAACATGTTGAGGCACATAGAGTTTTATATTTATCAACGACAAAAATCTTCTTATGTACACAAAAAACTCGCTTAGGGAGGGTTATACTTATATACTGGATTACCTCTGAAAACTTGAAAATCACAGATTAATTTTCATTAATTAATTAAATTAATTAATTATTTAATTCAGTTAATAAATCATTTAATGAATTTATTTAATTGCTACTGTGTGTTCTTTCACACACATATACGTAATGCAGGTCTAAATCATGGCTTGTTTTCTGTAAGGACTTAAAGAATGCAGTTGGCTGTCTGAAATCACTGTCCCCATAAGATAAGCCACCATAACAAAACCTGAGAAAAGCACAGATGGCACAGCAGGAGACAACTAATTCCAGGCCTAATGGAGGAAAATGTTTGGTTAGCATCTGGACAAAAACTCCCACGGTGGCAAACTGAGAAATGAAGCAAGTGCTTTTACACATGCCAACTCAAGTTATGGGAATGGGATTTCCCACATGGGAACCCACCATGAATACCTGTGACTTAGACTGTATAAAGGTGGTACCTTCGGAAGAGCAACTCAGGGACCCTCACCACTGAAATGCAGGGTGAATAAGGACCAACAGGACACTGCAGGAATCCACATAGTAGTATCTTTTGTTGAACCTCTCTCTCTCACTCTCTTTCTCTTCCTCCTCCCCATCCCTCACATTCACTGTTAAAAAAAAATCTCTACTATTGTCTCCACATATGGTCTCATTTACACCCTAATTTTAGCAGACACATCTCTTAGAATTGGATCATAACTCCCTCATTGCAGCTATTTCTAAGAAACCCTACCAAAAATAATGATGTAATTTTTTTTTTACCTGATGATTTATGCTGGGATTTCTGTAGTTCTCTCTAGAGCTAGGAAAATAGAGGCAACAACCCTTTGGGGTTTATATCTTCGGAGAAAAGAGTATTCGAGGCTATGAAATAGCTGCAACCGCTGATGATTGTCAACACAGACTTGAAGAATACATATCCAGAAGTACCACTGAAACTACTTGGAAAATCTCACAGCAAAACCAACAGGAATTGGTTGGATATCATCAATTCTCTGGAAAAGCAAATGTGATCTGATGCACTGTGTCGTTGAATACTTCACTATTTTAAGGATGATGCCCCTCCAAAATCAAAGCAGATCACAGAAGACTGAGTCCAATCATCAAACCATTCCTTAATTAAAGCTTGTCAAATGCAAATAATGGAAAATTAGTCATCAAATAAAGTGTAAAGACAGGGTGAGAAATAACAGGTAATAGTACCTTCCAGTGTTGTCCATAAACAAGTATGTGTTTCTTGGCAATATCTAGCTGGTTCCAGGCCAATGCCAAATCTAGCTGATCTGAAGCAGACATATTTGTACCTAGGAAGCAGGTAAAGGATCTATCAGTTTTCACACACTTATGTTTCTCACTTACTTTGAAAAGGTAGGTCAGTGAGACTGTATGTCGGAGAAAAACAGGCTTTATTTTTCGATACCTTTCAAGAGTGCCGTCAGAATTGCCAAATCAATGTCCTGCTCGTCTTCTGACTCCGCATCAAATACGGTTATCTGTTAGAATTGCAGAAGTATACTATTTGAGGTGAGGCAGAGAAGTCTGTAGTTATTTCTTCTTTGTATGGGCTGTGGTAGATTAAATCATACATATTTCAACACAAGCAATGGCAAGGGTCCAGACATAACTCTCCTTTGTTTCAGACAGAAAGTGCACCATTTTGGTTTTTAATGCAATGGCAAATTGGAATAAACCTACTGCACAAGTCTACACGAATCTGTTTTCTTTCGATTAACCTTTAAACCTGAGAAATGTAAAAATGCAACATGGTTGACATTCACTACATTTTCAACTAGAAAAGAGACAATCAAATAAAGTAAAACAAAATACTGAAAACGTATCTGGTAGTTTCCATTTTAGAAATTATTAGCACAATTATCATTACTTGCATACATACTTGGCAGTCCATCATATTTGAAAAGTTGTGACAGACTGGCAAAGTAACTGGAAAAGGGGAAATATAACTCCTATTTTTAAAAAGGCTTAAGAGAAAGACCTGGGAAACTACAGGCCAATCAGGTTCAGCACAATCATGGAGCAGATCCCCCTGGAAACTCTGCTAAGGCACGTGTAAAGTAAGAAGCTGATTGGTGACAGCCAATACAGTTTGCTCAAGTGCAAATCACACCTGACAAATCTGGTGGCCTTCTAGGGCAGGGTTACAGCACTGGGGGATAAGGGTAGAGCAACTGATGTCATCTACCTGGACTAGTGTAAAGCATTAGATACACAATATCCTTGTCTCTGAACGGGACCAAAGTGGATTTGATTGGAGGACCACTCCATGGGCAAGGAGTTGGCTGGATGGTAACACCCAAAGAGTTGCAGGCAGTGGCTTAATGCCAGGTCAAGGCCAGTGACAAGTGGTGTCCCGTGAGGGTTGCTATTGGGACCAGTATTACTTAAAGTGTTTGTTGGGGACATGGATACAGGGACTGAATGCACACTCAGCAGTTCTGTTGATGACACAAAGCTGAGTGGTGTTAATACTCTGGAGGGAAGAGATTCCAAGCAGAGGGACCTTGACAGGTGTGAAATGTGGGCCTGTGCAGACCTCATGAAGTTCAACAAGACCAAGTGCAAAGATCTGCACCTAGGTCAGGGTGATCCCAAGGATTAATAAAGGCTGGGCAGAAAAAGAATTGAGAGCAGTCCTAGGGAGGAAGATTTGGGGGTGTTGATGAAAGAAAACATGAACATGAATGTGCACTGGCAGCATAGACGGCCAATCCTGTCTGAGGCAGCACCAAAAGCAGCATGGCCAGCAGGTGGAGGGAGGGCAATTCCAGTTCGTAGCAGTGTTACAGAGACAAGTTCTAGCACAATTCTGTTAGAAGGAGAAGAATGGAAGGAAACGTAAAAATTCTAAAGAATTAAAAATAGGAACGACTTGATCTTTCTTGTGAGAACAAAGATATTTGGTCTTTTTACTGAAGTCAGACAGGCTCTCATTTCATAAGCAAACACTGAAACCTGGGAAGTTAACAGGCTCCATAGAGTTACTCAATATAGAAACTGGCACAGACACTCTTGTGTTATCTTTATATTAGATATAACACCTGTGCTCGTGCCAACCCATCTGGGAAAGAGCAAAAAAGGTAATGAAGGAAATGAAGACTTCCTAAACTCAGCACATGAACCCTACTCACAGACTTTCTGTGTTGCATGCATTCCATCAAAACATGAAACAGATGACTGGACTGTTTCTCTTCCAACCTAAATATGTTTTGAATCATCATTAAGATCTCCTCCTTCACCTGAGGGCACAGATCCCTGGAAAACAGACATATAATCAATGACAATTATATTTCAGATACTTCTTACTCAACAAAATGACACTTCAGAAAAAATGAAACATAGGAGAAATTTCTTTTTTTCTACTTCTTTGTTGACTTAATCCTTCTTTCAACACAAAGCAAAGTTATCTCATAACATAAATTATTAATCACATATGCATTTGTTCTGACAGGCACATTTACTGTTGGAAATACAGTACATGAGTAAGTTAACAATTTTCAAATTTTCTGTGAACATAGAGCTAAAAATCACTGGAAGTGATTTCTCTTTCTTTCAATAAAGAAAGAAAAATAGGCATAAAATTAAATTCCTCACTATTTGTTCATTAGGCTTCATATCTCTCCCATTTTTTTATCTATCTGTTAACCTTTTCATTCATATTTTCTTTTTCTTTTGAAATAGAAGGATTTTTTTCTTAATATCATAAATATGGAGAAAAAAGCAAGTGAAGACAACGTTCTCAAACAACACAGTAGGGGCAAATACCACCTATCCAAAAGTATATCCGAAAGACAATAAGTAAACAATTAGGATATAAAATCTATTAAATAATTCATTTTCTTAAATGGGACTGAACACAGGGTACCTCTTTAAAATTCAGTTTTTCTATTTAAAAAGCTCTTTGACTTTGAAGAACTTTCACATATAATATTAATTGTTTATACAAATATACATTTTGATTTCCAGTTTGGATGCAAAATTTTCACCAGGGTAGGTTCAATAGAGCCTGCAGCTGAGACTGAACTTGTGATGACATATAGTTACAGCTTGACAAGGATAACAAATCTGGGCTTCCACTAAGTAAACCAAAGTCAAAGATGAGGAAACTTATACTTCCTCCTACTGCAGCCTGAGGCTCCTACAGCAATGAGCCCCAGCTCTAGTCTTGAAAACTTTATACAATCCAAATCCAAGCCCACATGCAGAATATTGATAGCTGGAGACATGGCTGAGTTGAAAAAATACCAAATATTGTGGAGGTCATCTAAGAGCGTCTCTCACCAAAGGTGAGAAATTTCGTAACTCAGAATAGTCACGTGCACTCTTCCCTCTTCAGAAAAGGCATAGTAAACTTGGCGCAATATTTATTTCAGCACTAGTTTGAGGCAGGGCAGAAAGAAACTCCATTCTTTCGTCAGAGAAGTTAAAGCTGGCAAAAGACCACAGTGGCACCATTACTAGAAGCATTGGGAATTATCTCGGCAGAGTTGAGACAGGCGTTGGCAGGTGCCTGCCAGCAGGACAGGCCAAGGAGGAGGAGCATCGTGCCACTACTCACCCTGTGTCACCCGTGTGCTTGTGGGCAAACGCCAGGATGTCTGCAGCTCTGCCAGTGCCCTCATAGACCACCACTGGGACAGCGGGGCTGGCCCTCACGTACTCCCACACCATCAGGATCACACTGGGGCCTCCTTCCACCACCAGCCCAACTATGGGTACGCCTTGGCCCATTCCTGTTCCAAAACACACCTAACCAGTTACTAACAGATCTCTGCCACACACAAAAACATCAAAATATCTGGGAAATTAATACTTATACATGGTTCAGTGGAAATCGTGCCTTCACCGTCTCTAATTTGACTTACTCCTTTTAAGACTTTCCCAGAACTTCTGGGACCAGATCAAAAAGACCAAAAAACTACTGAAGAAACTGTAAGCATTGAGAAGAAAAAACATCCTTCTAAATATCCCTCTTCCCTTTAAAATAGTTGTCATATTCAAGGACATTTGAAACATGTTCAATATACATGTATTTACCTACACACAGAAAAGTAATCAGGCATTTCTTCAGAGCCTCTTTCAAGTGTTACAGCAGTAGGGTAGGTTTTTTAGAAAACAGAAATTAATTTCAAGTATAATGCAATGGAAATGAAAATGAAAGCCTGACTGTCAAAATCTCGTGGTTAGAAAATAAGAGTCTGAGTAAGAAGCTCTATACATGAACGTGTTAACAATTGAGTTGGTTTCTAAGTTTGTAAATTCTATAATGTGAGCAGATAAAGGAAGCAACATCAATATCATAATGCTAATGCCTTTCTAACATACCTCAAGTTTTGAATGACTAGGTAAGAGTGAACTTTCACAAATAACTTGTACAATCTAGTGCATAAAAGGAAATATTAGTCTATGTAATAAATATTTATTTAATGATTTCTTTACCATAACTCAGGTACTCTATAAATAAATGGTGGAAGTTATGCAATCTGTCAAACATTGGCTAAAGTTTTTACATTTGCAACCATTCTTTGTTGCTGTATTCAAGGTCACAGGCTTGCAATAGAGAAGAGTGATGAGGACAAAAGTAGTTAGCAGTGTTTGAATTCCACTGAATATAATTATCTTCCCACCTCATAAAATGAGGGGCAAGTATCTCATTGTTAAATAGAGACCACATAAAACTGTGAAGTGAGCAAATGCTCAATACTTATTAAATAATCTGAGTCATTTAGACGTCTCTACAACTGAGCAATCAATATGTGAATTCATCTAAATGCATACTGCTTCATTTTCTTTTCATTTTCCTGATTTTCAGAGTTCAAGACACATGAAATTCAAGACACAATTAATAACATTTGACCTCAGTGAAAAGTATGGCAAATCAGGATGTACAACACATAACGCAAAATGTCAAGTACCTTCCCAGCTATTAGGATAGGTTTTTCTGCCATAAAGCTGACCACAGCAATACTCACTTGTGTGTATTTTTTGAAGTGATATGTACTTCTCCAAATTCCTCCTGAGCATCATTTCATTCCCATACTTGCCTACTGTCCCATCATCTGCCATTAGAAAATGAGAATGCATGCTGTTGAGCGTACTCAGCTTGCTTAGTGGGTTACCAAGAGTCTGGTACAGGCAAACTACCTGAGAAAACCAAAATAAAAAGGTCCTCAAAGAAACAAACAAAACACCACCATTTATGTTTCCTCACTTGTATGTATTTCTTCATCATAGTGTGGTTGTTTGAAATCCTCCATCATGCATTTTGTGCTACTCAAATGTTTGATTCTTAGCATTTGATTCTTAACAGCAACAAACCCACAACTAATACCTCAGAAAACATTTCTAATTAGGTTTGCAATCCTTAGAGTCACTGCCTGACATTCTTTGCAACAGTTAAAACATCATGGCATAGTTTCCCTGCGTTGTATTCCCATTGAGCTAATATTTATCAGGAATGATTTCACCTTACTATTTAAGTGCTTTTAGACACTTGAGTAGATTAAGCACTCACATAAAGTTATAGTTTGTGAATATAAAATAGACTGTGAATAAAATAATACACATATTAACAGCTTATTTGTGTACCCCACTAACCTGACTATTCATTCTGAATCTTAATATAGAAAAACATAATTTATAAGCACAAGAGAGTTTCTTAAATAATTACAAAATTTAAAAAAGGAATGGCAATTTTCTGTAATAAGAGAAGTATTTTAAAACTATTCATCTATACACAGAAAGCAAAATACAGTGCCTCAACATGACACAAAATTCTATTGCTGAGTAAAATCTAAGCCTCTATTATACAGAAAAAAAAAATCAAACCAGTGAATTTAATCTAGAAGTAAATCAAGTATGCAACAAAACTCTAACATCCCATGAATGTGAAGTCTTTTATTATTAAAATGTATCCAACTCACATCTTTTCCAATGAGATCCCTCTGATTCTCAATGATACCCCACGGAGGAATCCCAATGGCACAGATCTTTCTCAGGTGTGGTGAGGCACGGCCTTTCAGTGCATCCCCCACATGCCTGGACACTCCTAAACAGATAATCAAATTATAACTTTTCTTCTATATTCAGAGACCTGCTACAGGACACCACGAAAGGTTTCCCATCACTTAATTTATACTAAGGTTATATTTTAATCAGAAGCAAAACATCCCACCCAACTTGTGAATTTGATGTACACTTCAGAGCTCACAAGTAACGTACAACTGCTTCAAGCTCAGCACATATTTCTAATTAGTAATACTCTTACATGTTGCTAATGGTGCTTTTCACGTCCATAAAACTTCATTAGTTACATAAATGCACAGGACAGTTCTCCTGCAAGATCACCAGATTGAATAACAGTTAAAGAAGTAAAACTTTCAGTTCCACAGTTTACTGACCCCTCTGAGTTTTTGAGAGTAGACTAAAGGGATTTTCAGATACTAATAGGCTGAATAATAGGTTATCCTGATACAAACCTTTCTCAATTATAAAACACAAGTTAAATTTAGCTTTGAAAATTGAACCAAAATAATTTAATGAAGGAGATAAATTTACCGCAAATAAATTCTGGCTATATGCAGTGTTTCTTATTATATGCAGAATACTCTGCTCTTTAATTAAAATATTCAGAATGCCTGTCAACAGCAAATGAACATGATCTCAGTCTTTGAATAATTTTGTATAAACATACCACCAATTTTTAAACAATTTCACTCTATTTGACCTAAACGTACATGCTGTTACGCAGGGACAGAACACCAAAAGGAAAAGTGAAACAAAGAAAAATAATTACACTACCGCTGTTGATGCCTTCTGTAATTATCCATGCTCCCGTAGACTCAGCTGCCTTCACCAGCCCTTTGCTGAAAACTTGCTTGACCTTTGAGGGAAGCTTGAAATTTTGAATGCCTCCATGAACAGAGATCACTAGCTTTGGCAATTCCATCTGCCATTCTTTAACCATCAGGTGCAACAGCTGATCCAAATTGCTGTCATAAGAAAGTCTAATATACTGGAAAGAATCAAAATGGGTAAAACAAACATTTTAAATACTTCAGGAGAAGAGATTGCAACACATTACAAAGTTATAAGCATTAATGTCCTGCATATCTTGTGAAGGATTAGAGTTACCATAGTACCTTAACATGACAGTACAAAAATGCATGTGAACAATTCAGAGTGTAACTTTAATTACTGTGAGAGGCAACATAAAAATATATACACATTTTAATCTGTTTCTTTTTTAGATTCCCCTGTCCTCTTAAGACAATCCACTTTTTGCCTTTCTTATACTGAAATTACAAACATAAGTCATACATATAAACAGCACCTATTACCTTGGCATGGTAAGTGTGGTCTCCATCTTGAAAATTGATTGTACCAAATGCATCTGTTGGACTCATCCTTGTGTGTTTTTCCACAGACCATTCTCCACCATCGCTCTGTGAACCAGCCTGATAAACAGGCCAGCTGAATTCTACTCCTGGGTGTTCTCCAATCAGCCGTCCACAGTAACACCTCACATTAAAAATACAGAAATTATTTTATATCAAACTCACTTGCATACAACTTTAGGATCTACACATGAAGAGCTCAAGTCACTTCCTGCAAGGAAAAATACTGCAGTTGTCTCACATGGAATGCAGTAACAATAACCGGTGCTGAAAAAAATTGCAACAATAGCAAAATAACATTGAATTAAATCATAATTATGTCCAGTTGCATATAGAATTTGTTCTCTACCTGAAGAACACTAATAAAAGTTGGGAGGATTGGACTAGATTGTCTTCAAAGGTCTCTTCCAATCCAAACCATGCTGTGATTCTGTAATAGTTTGAGAGTCCCTTACAGAAATTCTGACCTGAGCAGTGCAGCCTGGATTTACTGGTCTTGTATGTTCCAGTTCAGGGAAATGCAGCAGAACACTGAGGTTTGTCATGGGTATTACCACAGGTTATTCTAAGTACTGAAGAAAGATCTAGGCGTCATCCTCAACAACCAGGAGAATTTCAGGGTGATCGTTATGCTAATCCTTGGAAGCCAGCAAAGTGCCTATACCAAATACATGGATTGAAGTGCAATGCTGAGGGAGATTGTCACGGTCTGTGTATGGCACTCCCCAGTTTAGTGCTCCCACTGAGACTCTCAAAACCACACACCACTCACTCGTTTAACCCTTCCCCTTCCCTTCTCCCTGCTGTTCACCAGAGAGAAGATTTGGAGGCACAGAAGGTGAGGATCACAGTATGAGATAAGAACAATTTACTGGAGACAGCAACAAGATAAGAGAACAAACAGTAACAGCAACAATATTAATAACAGAGAGCACAAGAAATTCAAAGTGTCACTCAGAAACTCGCCAGCAACGATAATACCAAACTACTTCCCCAGACAATGTATGCCAACCCAGAAGAGACTCTTGCAGCACATGGTATGACTCTTGGAAACAGTCCTGCCAGGGCCAGGAGTTGGACTCAATACTCACTGTGGAACCCTTCCCACGCCATATATTCTCTGATTCTGTGATTCTCC
>VZRF01004646.1:0-210208 GCA_013396875.1 Vireo altiloquus | reverse complement strand
CTGAGAGAGAGGTCTCAAATGCACCCTGGCTGGAAGTGTCCCCAGGTATGTGTCCCTGCCAGCAGTGCCAGGCATGAGGGATATGAGGGCCTCAGCCCACCTGGGGGTGCACAAGGAGTTCCCACCAGGCAGACACTACTTTTAGCAGCTGGGAGTTTATCAGAGACAGGAGATGACAGTTGCCTCTTCACGTCTCTTCCTGGATCCTGTTTTCTGGTAGGAGTCATTAAATGATCAGTTTAATTTCAAAATTAAGTTATAATTATAGAATGAAGGAAACATTTTCCCTCTCTTCCCCATCTTCCTCCCCCTCCCTTGATGGCCCTCGTTAAGGGATGTCATTTTCCTGTACGGCAAGGGACATTGAGGACAATCTCAGAGTGGATCCAGTTACTAAGCAAGCATTTGCCATAGCTGGCTTTTGCATGCTTTGCAAGTTTTACTGAATATATTTAGTAACTCCAATTGTTTCTGGTTGTGCTTTTTTTTTGGGAGTGCTTGTAAGTGTAGCTGTGCTGTTTTTAACATCCTAAAGTCTCCAACTTGCACCAGCAGCCATGAAAATCGATAGTGTTGGATGTGAGCCTGGGGTGTTACTGGTTTGTCAGCATGTCCAGAAACGCAAACATTCCTTTGGGGTCAAGTCCTTAAAACTATTTAAGTGAATCCTGGATAATAAATAACAAGCACATTTATTTCAGGCTGAATGAGAAGATTAATTTCAAGGGGTTTGGTGGATTTTTTGCCTTTCAAGTATTTTTGCTGTTTATGCAAATAACATTTTGAAAGTAAAGGATTGCTTTGAGGAAGCATACCGGATAGATAATTTTGAAAATTTTGGAGCACATCAGTAGTTTTGGAACTGCTTGTGCACTGATACAAGTGTTTCAGTGGTACAAAGACAGGCAAAGGATTTTGATGCCACAATTGCATGTGTGACATGCACTGGAAGGTCCTGAGGTAGCACTTTCATTTTGTTCCCAAATCTAGTCCCACTGGTTTGGAAGTCCAGCCTCACAGACCCCTGCATGAGCAGCTGCTGCCTCAGGGGGTGACAGTCACAGGGTGACAGAGGGGTAGGTAGGGAGGTAGGTAGCCTGGACTTAAAAGGTTTGTGAATCCCACATCAACAGCTGAAGAACAAGGGAGTCAAGCACTAAATCACTCCTGAAGTTGCACCCAGTGTTCCTGGTGCAGAGACCTCAGCTAAAATAGGGTGTTTTGTTGCTCAGGATGGTAGAGAGCTGCTTGAAGCCTCCTGCAAGGACATCCCCTTATGGAGAGTGAGACTTCTGCTACCTGTGACTGTGATGAGCAGCAGGGATACCAGAATTAGAGCTAGTTTTTTGCCTTTTTGAGAATAGAGTAATAGGTCATGCCTCATGCTGCTCTGTACCTTGCCCAGGTGTGGTCAATTAAGTGATTTCAGCGAAAGATGCATCTGTGTGATGCAAAGGAGGTTTCCTAAGGGAAATGTCAAATTGTGTCTCCTGGAAATGATGGCAAGAATTGCAGGAAATACTCCACGTGTTGAAAAAGAGAGCAGCATCAGCCTCTCCCTAGAATCACAGCATAGCCTGTCCCTCTTCCCATCCCTCACCACCCAGGGAAGACATAAAACCAGAGGAAGCAAACACCAGTGTGGCCAATCAGTGCTGCAGTCTGGAAATACCGACGTGGAGAAACTGTACTGTAGATTTCATCTCACTTATTTGAAATTTTTTGTGTTCCTCAGATACTTCCTTTGCTGTATTAAAGCTCTGGAGAAGGTAATTTTGAACATTACTGGAGAAAAGATTTTAATCCGACACAGGTCAGGACAAAGTAAATTAAATTTCTGTTTGAAACTGGCTGTTAGCACTGTTTCATGTTAGCTTCATTTTATCCCTCATTATTTACTATTAGAAAACACAGCATAGGATGCCCTTCTTAAAAATTTCAAGTAATGCACCGGCTTTTTGTTAATGATTATATGTAAATCTTTAGCACTACAGTCCATTTATTGTTCTACTCTGCACATTTAATTTCCTAATAGAAAGTTATCATTGAACTGTGCATTGTTGATACTTGTGCACAACTCACACTTAAAATTGTAGTTACAATTGATCCCTGTAGTAACCATGGCTGGTCAGTGCCCAGCACAGGCTGTTGGATATTGGAAACTCCATTACAGCTAGATATTCATAAAACTTAACTTGGATTTTAATCGTTAACAGCAGCATATCCAGTTAATGGACTCAGACGCTCACTCACAGCAGAACTGCAATGAGTGCTGCCTTCCAGACAAGGCAGGAGCAGCAGCACTCCTAGTTCCTGAGACACCCCTGTCCTTCAGGATGTCACTGGAGTTCCCTTTTTTTGCCTCCAATGAACGGCTCCATAAGACACTTCTGTGTAAACTTTAACTCCTGAGGTACTTCGCCAGCTGCTGTTTGCTAAAAAGCTGCAGGTTTAGACCTGCCATAGGTAGATTTCCATTTTTTAAATGCCCTTTTCAGCTTGGTAGACAAAAATATGTGTTTACCTGGGAATTCAAATTTATTTCTTAGGTGACCCTGGCACTGAGATGGGCATTTGGGGTTCACAACTGTTTGGAACCAACTGAGGTGACCTTGGCTGTCCCACGTGTTGCAATTCCAGCACAGGGCCTGTGTCACTCTGCTTGTTCCCCCAGAAGTCTTGTTTGCCCTAAACTGCATTTGAAGTGGCACTATATAGCTATACTTAGGCACCAGGGTGCCTCACAAAATATGCACACTCCCTGATGAGAGGAGTGTTTCAGTGCCTCTGATTCTTCTGAGATCACCTTGTTACTAGGAAAGAAGAAGATTAAAATAGGATTATTTTAGAAAATTCTGGTTCTTCATTAGAAAAGCAGAAGCATGCTAACTGTACAGAAAAACAGAATTCAGTTCTGGATAATATTTGACTGTAAAGCTCATCAGCAGTTGCTATGATGCTCAGCTGCTGTAGATCTAGGACTGCCTCATCCTGCCTCAGAGACCTTTGTGAAACTATCACTTCTCTGTTCTTTCAGTCCAGATGGAGATATCCCACCGTATTCTCATCTTGATCAAGATGAAAGCTGCTCTCTCCTGCTTCTTATCGCTCTGCTTTTCCTGCCTCTTTCCTGTGCTGCTCCCCCTGGATTCACATCATCTGCTGTTCTGTGTTGCTTGGAGTGACATCCAAAGCCCCAAGATAAGGACAGCTTCTAGGGTTTTGGTCTAAAGTGAAGATGGAAGAAAAGAGAACACTTATGTAAAACTGCCTCTTGTGTGAGGCAATTCCCTGCCTTTCAAGAGTGTCTGGTATAGATTGTACTATTTTGTATAATTCTAAAGCTGCAAATTAAGCAGCAAGACACCTAAGCTGCTCACAGCCAGGATGGTGTGTGCTGCCATACAGAGCTTAACCTTGGCATTTGTCACCTACAGATTAGCAGAACCCTTGGGTCATGAGGTCCAGATTTCCACTGCTGCTGCTCCACGGATGTTGGTCCAGTGGGCTCTGCATTTGTCTGCCTTATGGCACTGGGTGGAGAGGCTTTTTTCAGCACCCAAGAACAAACTGAAGGGTTTTAATATTTGAGATTTTTATGCTTGAACACTACAAACCATATGCTGGTCTGAGGCAATGATCTCTGTGGAAAAAAAATTTCTTAAATTTCTTGTATTGAGGTTATTGATACCTGTGCTGCCCCGGGGGACGATTGGTTGGTTCTGTGGGGTGGATGAGACAGCTGGACCTCTCCCCTTGGTGTGGGAAAACTGTGCTGCCAGTCTCCAGCCTGGCCCCCAACAGCATCCTCCTGCTGGACACAGGGATTTTAGCTGCAAAGAACTTTTTTGTCTCCTATGAGGACTACTTGTAAGAAGGGTGGATCAAAGGACCTCAGTAGCTCCAGATGAATTGCCACACACTTTGTTAATCAGCTAATAAAATGCAATGAATATACTGCAGTTGGAAAGCCAAGCGAGAGGCCTCACAGTCCCTTACACTGAATTTCCCATGTTGTCCTCATTTAACCTTGCTGTGCAGTGGCTTTCCTTTTTTTTCTTACATTATTTATAGAGTGAATATTAGTGCAATCATTTCTCCTTCAGCATCTGGTAGCATCTTCAGAAACAACAATCAAGTGCAAATGAAAAAACAGAGACCCATATATTTTTTGAGTATATTTTACAAACCTATTTGTAATGGCTAGAGAAGAAAACACAGTTAATAAGGAAGCAGGGAGTGGAAGCTGTGTTCTTTTATCTGAATATTTGTTTTGGCAGTGATCTGGAGTTCTCTGAAACACTGGCTTAATTGTCTCTTAAGTTTGCCAACTGTAATTTTCCCTCCTATTATTAGAAATAAGGGCATTTTTTCGTTCGCTCAAAGAGATTTATTTTCATAGCAAATGCATTATCTGTATCCTGTTAATGTAAAAATATAACTTTTTGTTAAAATCTTGCATTAAGTTTATTTTATGGGCCCAAGCTCTGAGATTTAAGTCTAATGTACCCCGAATCCGACCGCGTGTGAGGAGCTGCTTGCTGCCAGCTGGTCCCTCTGCGGACACAGCCCGGTCAGTGTGTAGGGCTTTAAGGGAAGGAAGCAGGGTCAGAACCTTCTGACCCTTCTGAGCGTGAGCATTTTCCTTTGGTGAAGCACAAACTGTGTCTCCCACACGGGTAACCTCTGTATCCGATAATAAGTGCCTGGCTCACTGTGTGCAAGCTTGGGCTCGAGTTCACAGCAGCCTCGCACACTCTGCAGTTGTTCATTAGACTTTTAAACGTGCAACCTAAAAGCAAGGAAGCAAAGCATTTATTTTAGTCTTATATGGAACCAATAGCATTTTTCTTAATACATTTTCTCTGAAGTAGCTGATGGAGGACTTTTTCCATAATGGAATATTCACATTATTCCTCATATTAAAACTATGACCAATTAATACTAAAACAATTGCTGCCTGAGCAGTGATAAAATGATAATAAAAGTATAAGATGGTTGCCTTTACAGAAAGATTTCCTCTGAGCAGTAACTCTGCTGCTTACATTTCATGTAGAATGTGGAATGAGATATCTGCAATGCCTGCCAGAGGGGACAACTTTGCTGTACAGCTTGGCCTCAGGGGAAGCTAAAGGAGCCATTATAGCTGGCAAACTTGCAAAGTATTTATGTTTGTGTACAAATATTCCCAAATTAACAAAGGAATGTGTGCTTTATCCAGTCAGTTTTGAGGTCCTTCATAGTAGAGGGCTTCCTCTGTCCCTCAACACCTGCTGTGCTTTTGACTCCTATGCTGCAGTTTATGCGAGGGCTGTTTCCTATAAAGGTTCCTTATCCATCCAAAAAGAAAACACTCAATTTTGTAATGGACTAGAGAATCCAGTCTTTAAAAAACATCTTTCAATTTATACTGTTTGTTTTTTCTGGCAATTCCCTATGACCATTGTGCTTTAATTATTTCAACATGTTCCCCTTTCTTTTTTCTTCCATCTTTTCCTATACTGTTAGAAGGAAAAATTAAGCTTTCCTTTGTGGGTTTTTTTTTTTACCACATAGAGGTATTTGCAAGACTGAAGTGAGAGTAACTGGTATCTTATTGCAAGACTAGCATTCTTCCTAAAAATAGGGTAGGAATGAAATTATCATTTAGCAGGTTTTGTCAGGATCTGGTTGATGTAAGTTTCAAACAGCTCTTTGTAATAAGATTTCCATATTTATAGTCATCTTGCTAATTGACAATATTCTTAGGCACTCTGTAATTGTATGTCTTGTAACACTACATGCTCTTTCTTAGCAGCAAAGGACAAATTTTGTTAAACTCCAGTGAAACTTGATAGTATATATTAGTAATGCGGTGAGGGAAGGGAAGTGAATTACAAGACCATTGTAGCTTTAAAATATTGCATTTTCAGTCTAAAAAAGCAGTTAAAACTTAATGAAATGATGAGTTTGGGAGCATTGCAATGGATACATTGGGTGTCAGTTGGATAATCATATAACTGCTGCTTCATAATGTACTATATTTTAGTAAAAAAAGCTGTTTCTAGTAGTCTGTGCACACGTTCCTTGCCCATGGCAAATACTAAGTAATCCAATTTAGTTTAGATTGCAGTGAAAGTATGAGAATTTAAGTTGTATTACTTGCATTTATCTAAGTGTAAGCATGTGTAAGAAGAGGTAACTGTGCGCCAGCTGACACACAGGAACCTGTTGACTCCAGGAAAAAGCCATGTGCTCGAGCCCTTAATTTTGCCTGGGAAGGGAATTTCTGCCAAAAAAAATTCAAAAACTTTAACACTGTTAAATGTCTTGGTAATTTTATTTTTATCTTAGAAAGCAAAGTGGAATACTTTACATTTAACCTGAAAGTGGGGTTTATGGGCATTTTTTTTTTTTGCAGTGGATCCACATAAACCATGAAAAATGTACTTTTCAGTTAAACATCTTTTTGAAAATAGTTGGCCCCAAAATAGAATGTGATTTCTCTCCGCAACTATTTGGAAATTTGGGATGATTTGCTGAATAGGTTTGGAAAAAAAGATGCTTCAGGCTAAAGTGATAATTATTCTTGTTTAGGAAGTGATAATGAAGTATGGGTTCGAGACCAAAAGGATTTGAAGCCACATTAATCATCTCTTAAGAAAGTAATATAATCTATAAAATAAAGGATATTTGGGGGTATGTTACTCCTTATCTCTCCTTTTGATCCTGTTCCTTTAAAAACAATAAAAATAAAAGACTTATCTGTTTGATGAGCCCTAGGAATTAAGGGTGAGGGTGCCAGCGGTGGTTAGGGCACGTGCTCAGACCCAGACCTTGGCTAGATGGTTATGTATGTACTTACAACAGCTTGTAACTTACAACAGCTGGGCACCTTGCCACCACCACTGCTGCTGTCGTCCCTTCCCTGTGGTGTTAGAAAACATGCCCAGGGAATAGCCATTTCTGTGCAAATTTAAATATTTCCTTTCACTTGCAGTAAAACTATGGTCTGCTTTTCTTTTCTAACTTCAATGAGAAAACTTCGACCTTTTTTGGCTTTTTTAAATGAGCCTAATTTTTATTTTTCTCTTGATGAATCTGTAAAATAACAAAATACAATAGGTAAAATTGCAGCAGTTCAATTCAGTTGCAACTGAGATCCATTTTACCACCAAAGCAGATATCCCCAAATGGGTCCACTTCTCTGTACCTTTGACCCAAGCAAGGTCATCTCTCATCTGAAATGTGTGGTGATCTTGCCAGTCTTGTATGGCTCCACTTGCTGCTTACTCTGGAAGTGTATCTACCAAAGCTGCAAAACATGCAGCAAATCTGGTGTTGGCAACAGGCTTTTGAAACTTAATTTTGAAAGTATATGCTAGAGGGTTAGAGCAATAGAGGAAAATGTTGATGCTAATACTGACACCCTGTTCTGTGTCCATTTAATACCTCTCTCCATGGCACCTCCTTGTTTAGTTAGTCTGGCTTGTGAGAGACTATGTCTGTGGTTGGAGAGAAGAGCTCTGATACACCTTCACTTTTCATTTATCTGAAAAAGAAGTATAATTAATGCACTTACTGGAAGCTGGTAGAGTTTATACAAGAGATGGAGAGCAAATTTTCAGTGAGGATGTACATGATTTACTGTTCTATGAAAGGATACAGTGGGATGCCTATAATCCTGTTTAAATCAGGGTTTTCTAGCTGCCAGAAACTTGAAATATGTTTTCTGTAGCACTTATTTCCTTTAGCTGGTATGAAAAGTTGAATATTCAAAATTTCAAGACAAAATTTTTTTTTAGTTGTGGGGTCTTTTTGATAAAATTAAACCATTTTGATACAGAAAAGTCAACAAATTTTTAGCTTTCACTTAATTACCATATAGTTTTTAAGCATTTTTGTTTTTCAGATGATTTTTTTCTAGTAGGCAAATTTTCCAGTAAAAATACGTTATCTGCTAATGATGCCTTAGGTTTTAACTTTTATATTTTTCAAATCATGTACTGCTAATGTAACTCTGGAGTTTCCTGTAGGTCGTTAAGTGCTTTTTCTTATACTAAGATAGACATAACAAAGCCTCTCTAGCTTGCTCTCCAAGGACACCCAGACCAAGAACTGTAAACCATTATCTTGGGGAAGGAGGGGCAAGCTTGGGGAAATTCCATCCTTGGCTGGGTTCTGGTTGGTGAATTTATGCTGATATCAAAGTGTGAAGATCTCGTGTCCTGTCATCCATTTTGAGAGCCACTGAGGCAGGACCCTCTGGAGCCCAAAAGTGTACATCTGAAGGCCTTTCAAATAAATACCTCCTTTATTCCTGTCTAGTCTTTGTTTCTAAGTAGCCATTTAAGGTATCATTAATAGGTGTAGCAATGCACCCCCAAGGGGCAGAGGTTTCTATTATATCTAAGGCTCCAAATATAAGCACAGGAGCAGAGTTTCCCATGTTCCCCAGGTTGTGGGTG
This sequence comes from Vireo altiloquus, assembly GCA_013396875.1. Classification (NCBI taxonomy): domain Eukaryota; kingdom Metazoa; phylum Chordata; class Aves; order Passeriformes; family Vireonidae; genus Vireo; species Vireo altiloquus. The sequence goes on along the minus strand of VZRF01004646.1, from coordinate 201,761 downwards.
GCTTAGCCCGCCCACGAGACCCCTACCTCTGACCCACTGGACCCTGACGTGTAGGTTTTCCTTATCTTTTTCCTCACTGAACAATACCCCATGTAATCCCACCCATCTAACCTGATAAATAACATTGTTACCAAAGCCATGCGCTCTTTTGCCTCTCCACCCCTGGGGTAAGCGCTGGCACCAATGCTTACCCCAGGTGCTTTTTGTTTGTTATTTTCATGTTGTTAAACTTTTTATTTTGGAAGAAGCAATTGTTGCCCATCTCTCTTCTAAGCCACTGCCTCAGCTCGCTGGAGGAGAAGGAGAACACCTCGGAGGCAGTAACTTTGCCCTGCTGGAGTANTTCTGGGATGAGTGCTGGTGTCAGTGCTCACCCCTGGTGATTTTTGTTTGTTATTTTCATGTTATTAAACTTTTTATTTTGGAAGAAGCAATTGTTGCCCATCTCTCTTCTAAGCCACTGCCTCAGCTCGCTGGAGGAGAAGGAGAACACCTCGGAGGTAGTAACTTTGCCCTTGCTGGAGTATATCCTCCCAGCCAACCCAGCAGGGCAACAAAGCTACAAATAGGAACCCATAGTACCTGTGGTCCAGAGAAAGGGTAGATGAATGTTACAAACCTATTAGAATTCAAAACCTCTGATGAAAAACTTCTTTCAAATAATTTACTTTTGCAGAATGAAATTTTCTATGTATGAATTCCAGAAGAATAAAATGGTTTTCATTGTTCAGTGTTGGTGTATGGCATTTAAAAAATGCATGACATTTTGAAGAGAACAACAGGTTCCTTTTAAAAATAGTACTTAATTCAGGAGTAACTCTACCCAGTGAAAGATCATGAGTGGCAAACTGTGTACGTATATTTTACCCTCCTTCCTAATAAACTTGGAAGCAGACTGAGAAAAGATATTGCTTGTATTTTATATGTTCTATACTCTGAGATTACAAGGCACTGTAGAAAATACTGTGTCTTGGGTTTTTTTTAAAGAATATCTCACTAAAATCGGGGGCTATTTGTAGCATAAGGCAACCTGTAGTAACCCAAATCCATGCCTCTCATCAGTGTCAAACAGGGCTTTCTGAATAGCAAAGAGGACTTTAAAAAGAGCTCTTGGAGAAAGCCAGCCTCCTGCTTTCTTTTTAATTTCCCTATTCTGTGCAGCTGTGGTGTCCTTCTGCCCTCAACACCAACCCTCCAGCTGGAAATGACACGGATCACAAAATCCATCTCTGTGTGGTGAACGCTGGACCTCCCTCTTCAGGATTTCTGTGCACAAGACGCTGCCTCTGTCCCAGATGCAGACACAGCTTGTGCTGCTGGCAGCTGTGGAGATGCTGTCTCACACTGAGCAAGCCCTGCAAACACTGCTCTCCTGCAGCAGCACACGCTGCCAGCTCAGCCTGGCTGCCCTGCAAGGTGCCTCTGCTGCCAGGCTGGGGCCAGGAGCAATTACACGATCTTGCTGAGTGTTTGAAGCAGTTTAAAATAAGCATGCTGGGAAAAAATAAATACACTTACAAAAGACCTCAATTACAAAGACATTCCCACTCCTCTTTGCTTTCCTGTTTAAGTAGTGATAGGTTATCTCTTTGGTGGGGGGTGGAAAAAGAAGAGCGAGGGTGAGGAGTGAACAAAGCAAATGACCCCTGAGTTCAAGACTCTGAAGAAATCTAAGCTGCTCATACCATCTTCTTACATTGTCTTTCCTCCCAGAAAAACAAAAGGACTGTAAAAAAAAAGGTGCTGTCAACAAGAGCTATATTTTATTAGAGGGACATGGAGCAGAGCAAGGCGAATTACTTGCAACTGTCTCTGTTGTACATGCAGGCTAGCTGTAACAATTTGCTACTATTACACAAAAGTTAGATGGCTTGCTCATGTATTATGGCACATTTCTGCACCAATTCTTAATAATAGCATACTTCATCTTATGCTGTATTCACCTTCCTTCATTTGCAGTTACTGCAAGAACTCCTGTGCAGAAAAATAAAAGCCATAATTATTATCAAATAAAAGCCATCTTACTTTGTAATGTTCTGCACATTAAATAGCAGAAGTTACTGAGAAGGCTCAGAACTTGTCTAGCATTAAGCTTCCACCTTTTTCCTCTCCACAAGCTCTTGGTACCCAAGATGAGTCACTGGTTCTCCTTTTATTACATTTGTAGTTTTTCTCTTATCTCCCATCTTTGGGTCTCATCAACACTAACAGTAAACAGAAGGATAAACTGGATTACCTTACTACAGCTTATAATAATTTCAGATTGACTGTTGCCAACTTTCTGAAGCAGACAATAAAATAAAATATCTCTCATGTGTATTGCATTCTAATAACAAGAAGTAGGAGCTTGAGTTTAGCTGTCATGTATTGCTGAATGCTTTGTTTCAGCTCCTTGCAACCACAGGTGGCCCTTCTGTTTAATTCTATAGTAACTGTAGAATGCTGTGATTGCTGTGGTGGGTTTTCTTCCCCAAAACAGAGGGAGCCAGTTTTAGAAGCAGTAACATGATGCCTTTGGGATTCCGTTTTCATTAGAATGCCGAACAGTCCGAGATTTACATCTCTCTTTGCAGATGGCAATTATCTCTTTCTCATGACTGATTTGTATTGAAGAAAAGTAATGGAAATCTTCCAGTACTGTTAAAATGCATCTAATCTTCCTTAATTTGTAGGAAGACAGCAGAAATCAATGATGGGCGAGAGGAAAGAAATAAGGCGTTAAGATAAGCTTTTTTGGCTAAGGAAATGCATAAAAAAGTTTTCATTATTTGGATATAGAAAGGACCAGAGAACATTCATTTTTGGTAATAGGAGTGTAGCACACCAATAATAGTTTTTTGGTCCTCAAAAAGTGAATGATGTCAAAAAGGCTTGCTTGGAAGTGATAGCTGTTTAGGATCTGCCATGTAAGAAGTGTGTTTTTCATTAGAGAGCTGAATGAATTGGTGCTCTTACTGCAAACAGAACACTGATCTGTGGCTTACAGAATGGGTACTGTCTTCTCACTCACTATTTGTTTAATGTTGCTCAGGTTTTATTTTATTTATTTTATTAAGCTGTTGAGGGGGGAAGAAATTTGTTTCCCTTGATATTAGAAGTTTTAGCCTCTGGTGCTGCCATCCTGCAGAAAATCTCCATTGAGGACAGGCTGCTCTTAGCTCCTCCCTGAATTTTTAAGACTCTTTTAGGAGTCCTGAATATTTAAGTACAGACCTTTTCAATCAGCTTAAAACCAAATATCACTTATCAGACCGGACAAGCTTTCAGGATGAGGGAGCTAAAAAAGGAGAAGTTCGTTACCACTGACTAATGTACTGTTTCCTTTGCCAGTCTGAGCAGTGAGGACTCCTCTGTGATGGCTTCAGGTGCTTCCCCAGCGCAGCACAAGGGAAGAGAATGGGGAAAAGTTATCTGCCTTCCAAAATTCAGTATCATAGGTGTAAAGTCTCTTGCATTTTGTCTCTTGCATGTTATTCTTTGAGATTCAACTCAATTTCACAGATACTTCTTAATTTTAATTTCATTAGATGGTATGCCTCTTTAATAATCTCCCCTGTCTCTGGTCCCCTCCCTTTCATGTTAGAAATTCCTAAAATGCCATAAAAATATTATTTTTGGGTTCTTCTGTGTTAATCAAGATTTTGGTCCATGACAATAATAAGTAGTCATTTGATTGAACTGAATTTCCTGCCAGAGTTAATAAGAATGATCATGCTAATTTTTTAATGTAAAATACGCATCTTGAAATTAGGAACCAGCAATGATGCAAAAACTCATCCTTCCAGGGAGATGCTGAGTTGCATTTTATTATTCTGCTTTCCTTTTTCTTGCCCATCATGTGACAAACCTTGTTTGTTCTGAACTTCAAATCCTTTCTAGACTCCAAAAGAAACTTGAAAGTTGTTGATATGTTTGGCTTCTCAGGAGCTTTTTAGAAAAAAAAAATATTTGGACCCAGGCAATAGATAAGCCCTGACACTTTGTTTTTAAAACAAAGTGTATTCAGAATTGAGTAACAGGGTATTTCTAAGACCTTTAGTAGGGTGAGGGTGATATCAGCTTTTTTTTTTAGTATCATCTGCTAATATTCTCCCCTAGCTACTTATAATAGTAAGAACTTGTCTTGTGCTTGTTTTAGATTTTGAATTGTTCTCAGTGCTGTTCAGAGAGCTGGGGATGCATCACAGGTTTCTGCATTGCATCAGGACAGGTGCTGGCATTTTCACAACTGACCTGAAATGCCTTGTAGTGAGCTGTAGCAGTGTTAAGGAAGAAGGCAGGCTGCAGAGCTTGTCTCATCGCCAGGTTTTTTTGTTTACTTTTCATTATGATTAAATGCCTGTAAAAATAAGCCAGTGATTGAATCCAGTCCTTAATTTGAAAATGATGACATGGAACTGGGAGTAGGAAATGTCACACCTGAATCCCTTAATCACTAAAAATCACAGCTTTTGATGGTGTCCCTAGCTGAACCTTTTCTCCTTGCTGGAGGCCTGTGTCTTTAAGATAAGGCTCTGGGGATGTGTTTTCAGAGTAACCTGCTTGGAGGAAAATCTTTTTGTTTCCATGGAAGAGGGCAAAGAGTTTTGCCACATGGGAGAGGACAGCCAGTACTTGGGAATAAAGTGCTAATTTAGCATTGCCAAGGCAAACCAGTAGTGCTGTGATGTCGTGGGCTGGGGGCCACCCCAGTGCTGGTGTTGGATGCTCTAATTCCAGCTGGATGTACTGGCTTTGTTGTGGGATCAGTCACACCAGCCTGTCCCTCTGAAAATAGCTCATCCCCAGGCTCACTCTGCACCTTTCTCATCCCAAGCCCTTCTTTTTTCTCTTCTCCTTGACTTAGGAGGGTTGAGGTTTGTCTCGTAAAATTCTAGATGTTTTCAATGTAAATCTCTTCCTGGGCATCACCCCAAGGTCTCTGCAGTCAGTGTAGTAGAGAAAACAACACCAGCACTTCTCGTACCTGTTAAAGAATGAGATGAGTAGTATCCTGGGAGTGTTACTCTTGCCCATAAAAAGCCTCTTGATGAGCAGCTTGAATTTGCAGTGTTGAATCCCATCCTGTCCGTCCCTGATGAGGACTTCTTAAAAATGGCAGTTAATCCAAATGAATGGTTTGGTTTTGGCTTTTTCATCTGGATGCATATTCCAGTAATACTTTATGTAAATAACATGTATTTCACATTTGGTTGCTCCAAGTACTAGAGTTTCAGAAGAGAGTGGAAGGGAAGGAGGCCAATGCATGAAATCTGCCAGGAAGACTCCATGTTTTCTGTCATTGCTCAAAGAGTTTGACCTAGAAACTGGTCTAAGAAAGCATTTCCATTTCAGGGACTATCTTTAGATGCCCCTTCAAGCAAGTATTATGACTCTTTTTTTATTCTTTAATGCAGAAATCCTTTGTACCTTTTGTTGTAAAATTGAGTGTGCACTTCTTAAAATGAGATCTATACAGGCACTTGTAGCCATGACATTTCCTTGAATATTACAGATATAATTACAGATCTGTGAGGGCTTTCTTGTTTTGGCTGTCATTTGCTCAGCAGCCCACATCCTGCTGTCACTTGCCATAGTGTCTGTGCTTCTGGCCATGACATGGTTGTGCTACTGGCACGCTTTTCCCAGGAAGGAATTTATTCTGTAGCCCTAGATTTTTATAATGGGATGTCCTATCATCCTGTATCCTCTGTTGTTCTCTGGAGCTATGTCCCAGGAAGGTTCAGGACTCCTAGCAGGAGAGGAATTAATGCACTGGAAAGGGATCACTGCAGACAGTGTAGGTTTGCCTCTTCCCATTTTACTTCTTGGTATTGAAAAAAACAATTTCTCCTTGAATTAGAAACTAAGTTGGACCCCTGGCTTTGGGATGATAAAACAAACTCTTCCTGGAGAGTGGCAAAAATAAATAAAGTATGTCCCTTTCCTTTTGAATATGCACAGGACAGTTGCTTTTCTTCAAGAAAATATCAACAAAGCCAGTCCACAGTCTGGCCAGGATTAGTACTAATAATCCATTTCACCTTTGGCAGGGTCAGGCTGTGCTTGGGCCTTTGGATTTCAGCCTGGTGCTTTGAGTCTTTTCTGTGCTGCTCCAGAGAGACACTGGCCTTTCTCCAGATGGTTGTTGTGTTACAGCATTGCTTTTGTGGATTTTTAGGGCTTCCACTCTGAGGACCATTCTTCCAGGCTGGGCCCCATTGGAAGCTGGTGTAAAGGCAAGGCAACAGCACATTTTGCCCTCTTCAAGAGAAAGATTAGACTCTAAGTCAATCATGGTGTTTGGCAGTGGTGCTCCAGCTCTAGAAACAACATTCAATGCACGCAGAATGAAGAAAGCATGTGCTCTAAGATAACACCGTATCTTTGGGGATGCTCTGGGGAACTTTCTCTGCTTTGAATTTTCATAAGAAATGACAGAAAAAGGGCTATCACATCCTGTCCTTGAACTTTTAGGAAGCAAACAGCTGACTGGCTTAAGAGCAGCTCTTTCATCGTGGTATACTTTAGTTCAGTCACTTATGAGAAGAACTTGTGTGTCATTAAAGAGATATTGATGTTAGTGATGGCAGAATGCTGGCAAGAAAATGACCAAATGTTAAATTAATGCTAGTTGTGCTTAAGCCTCCTTGGATCCATTAAAGAAACGTCTTTTAGATTGCTGGTGAGTACTTTTACTCATTAGTATGGAAGCAGATCTTCTGTATGTGTGTGTGGGTGTTTTTGTTAAACTGAAACACTGAAAGGATATGGGAGAGACACACTTGGAAATTTTCCAGACTTACACTCATCCTCTTCTTTTCACAGAGATTATTCATGAGATTTAAAAGCACACATTCATTGTATAATCACAGCAGAAAATAATTGAAGACATTTTGCTATCACCCCTTTTCTTTATCATCTCCCAGAACTTTATCTGAAGAACCTCTGGGTCTAATTTTAACTCTTGAGTTCTGATGACAAAGAAGTTTCTGCTAAAACTTTACTCTTTGTAGCAGCTTTCAGATTATTTCTCATATTTGCAGGTGAGCTATTGTGATAATCCCTGAGTTTCTGAATCAGATGAAAACATTTTCTTGTACAGAATTTATCACATTTTAAAATCAGGCAGCTTTCTACAAAATGGGCTGCCATCAAGAAAAGAGTGAAGAAGCTTGAATGTAAACACTCATTTGGTCATGGAAAATATAAAAGCATTTGAGGTAATTTGGGAGAATTATCCACAAAATGATCCTATAGTAGAACCCATCTGTTACGTTCAAGCTTGGTTTCATGCTGGAAACACTGTGTAAGAAACAGATGCACTTTTTAAACAGATTATTTATCATAGTTTCCATAGTACCTATGATTCCATGGGGAATTGTGAGCCAAATATCAAAGGATAAATTGCTCATGAGTTTATTGCCCCAATAAATAACTTCTGAATGTGGGATGTGTACCAAACATCTTTATCTCTTGCTGTGATACCAGTTTCCCACTGGTGTGAAGGTCCAGGTGTTCTGCTTTGTTGATGGGCTTGCCTGTAAGGCTCAGCATGCAAGTGGCCTGAAAATCCTTCTTCAGGTAGATGACATGGCAGCTCACACCCCATCATTGCAAGAATCAAATGCTGTGCTTTGAAGAAACCTCCTATGTCTGCAAGCATCTCATTTTCCCTTTAGCCTAACCACAGGCTGGCTTTTGTATGTTATTTTCAGAGTACAGATGGGGTTTGCACATGAATAGGGAAGAGCTAAAAGGAGTTTCCTCCTCAACAAGCTTTATGGACCAGCTAACTCCTAGGTAAAACAGCATCAGTGGCTTTTGCTGCATTTCTTCCATTCAGGAAGGAAGTGGCCACTATGGCCAGTTGTGTTTGGTGGAAGGCACCTGGTCTGCAGCCTAACATGAACCCTCAAGGTCATGTTTTGTGGCTTCTGCTGGATGTGAGAACTACTCTTTCAGATCAGCAAAAGACTTTGTAAATTATTTTAACTATGCCCCAGTGTAGCTGTAGGAGACTTATGTCCTGAGAAGAAGGTGTAGCATTGTATCCACCACTTAGTGGAGGCAGTTGGGAACATAAAATACCTGTAATCCACAATCTTGTATTTGTTCACACCTCAGTTTCTGGTGTTGATCACTGAAACGTTTCATTTGTTCAGTCAGGACTGCGTAAAAGCCATTTTGGTTATTTACAGCTTTTAAGGGCAGCTGCACAGTAAAACATGAGTGAAGTAAAGCATGAATATGTGTACAGAATAGAGATAGTAAATATTAGGTATTTAAGAAGAAAACTTAGAATGATGCAGGTCAAAAGGTGCAATAAGGGAGTGTTCTCTGTATATCCTGCAGATAACATCTACCAATGCTGGCCTAATTTAGAAAAGTGAAAAGAGGAAAATCTTACTTTGAAAGACGTGCAAAATCCATGTTTATAAAAGGATAAGAAGAACTGGCCTCTGAGTAGGAAATGAGCGTTTTCTTGAAACGGAGATACTGTTAAAGATAAAACCTTCACAGAATGATCATTTAATATTGAAGAGTCACAGATCCCTGGGGGTATTTTTCTATGTTTTGATATCTCATTCACAAAATAACAAAATGAAGAGGTTGATAAAAAGGCAAGACAAAAGTCAGTTATTTCTTTATATCACTAGTGGATAATTTCTAAAAGTGGTGTTGCAGGACGGTGAAATGCTACATCAGTTCAACAAAAAAGCCTGAGAAAAGAAAGATGATTCTTAACAAAATCAATTGCAAACTCATCCCCTGTAGTGCTTGAATTCTTGAAAATGTTCTTTCCTTTAATATAAAAGTATCCTAAAATGTGTACTATTGACAAAGGATCCTGCTGCTGAGGGGCAGCTGTCATCATCCTCTGGGTCACTCCTTTGTAAATCCATAATCCCTAGCCTCAGATATTTTCTAATGTAATTTTTCTTAGTGTTTAATGTGACTTTCTGTTTGTTTTCTTTCCCACAAACCCTTGGTTCCTATGGAAGCTGTTGAGGGGGGAGTCCTTTAGAATGTTTTTGATGCAATTTTCTTTTGATAGAGCTGTCTTTCAAAGCTTTTCCTGTGCTGGCATCCCTTCGGATGGAGCACACAACCTGGTGTGTATTTGGTAGGACTCATCCTTTGCAGAGGTTGTGCTCTGAGCAGCCCAGAAGACCAAACTGATTGTCCTAGAGCAGACTTGGAGAATTTGTGGACAGAGTCATGTTGCTGTTCCCTGCTGATGTCCTGACTGTGGGCTGGTGTGGGTGCTGGGTGAAGGCGATGGGAGCTTTTCCTGCTGACTGAAGATGAGAGGGTTGATACAAAGGAAAGGTCACAGAATCTGCTTAAGCCTTTGCTTGAGATTCTACTTCTTCAATTTTTACTTAGAAAATGAGGATGACATTAGCTAGAAAGGTTAGAGCAGTCAGATGTCATCTTGAAATAAATGTTTCTTCTTTGTATTTTCTTACAGAGTTACTCTTGGGGAAAAAAAATACATTATGAGGGCAAAAGAATTGATTTAAAATCTAATTTCTTCTTTGCTTTTACCATTGGAGGTGGGCTGCTGTCTCATTTTGACGGCATTTTATCAGGGCAAGAGACAAAACTGTTTTGAAGGAAAAATATCAATGTATTATCTGAAAGGTAGGGCAGAAAAGTCAGTAAGTGATATAGCAATAAGGATTCTTGGGCTTGCACAGCTTCATGGAGATGAGCTCAGGGAAAACTCTTCACTCCCTCAGTCCCTGTGCCAGAAAGTCAGCTTTAGCAGACTGCTGGCACTTACCATCACAGCAGGTGTGGAGGTAGGAACAAGTGGTTTTTAGATATTCCTAGATGTAAAAGGCTCCCACCAAATAGCCAATGAACCTGTTAATTCTGTTTTATGTGTGGTTTGGTGAATAGTGTTGATGTTAAAGAGGAACTGGAGGTGGTATTTCAAACTGAAGAGATATGCTTGCAGAGCAGCCTACTCAGCCCTGTCCAGCAAAGAACTTCATGAGGTGGCTGGGAGCAAGCAGTGCACTATGCCACAAAGATTAGAAAAAAGAACAGAACCCTCCATAAAGAAGTGTCTAAAAGTCAGAAACACAGATCCATAGTAAAAAAACATGAGTCCTGCTTAGTTACCAGGAAAGAAATGTGCCCATAGTAACGTTCTTTAACTTTTTAGAAAATAAGGGATCGCATTTGATCTGCAGAGATGGCAGAGCAGAGAACCAAAATGATCAAATGAAAAATATGCTTCAGGTTTCAGAGATGTCCTTTGAAAGAAAGAGGACTAATGGGAGTGAAGCTTGGAAGTGGAAAATAGCACAACCAAGAGGACAGCTCAAGTGAATGAATCAGGGAGTGTTTCTGTGATTATTGCCAGAATCTTAAAGTGAATGAAATAGTAGATCTGACAAGGATTTTTAATGAATGTCAAGTCAGTCAAATTGGTGACTGTCTTTAAAGAAATGCACGGACAGAAATATAGTGCTGGATTTTAAGAATAGGTAGAAAAATGTGGTCTAGGCAATATGAATTCGTTAACTGAGTTTCTCTATGACCTGAGAGCTTTGAGCATGTGTTGAAGGAAAATCTAATTAAAATCCAAAACAAATGGAAAATAACCTAATGCTTTGCTTTGAAAAGAGTTAATTTTCAAGAAAGGGAGATGTAGTAGTCCTGATTTTTATTTTAATATTGTCTTGAAAATCCCAGGAATTGTGGGAGATTGGTGTGCTGTGTCTCCATAACCCCAGTAAACTGTGTGTGCAATGGGAGTTATATATTTATATCGAACAAGAGGTCAAACCTGTGTACTGAGCTACACATCTGTCATCATCCAATATGAATTAACCTTTTTTTATTAATGAAAAGTGAAGTAGAGACTAAGTTTATTCACTATGCAGCCAATGCCAAAGTGAGAGAGGAATTGCTCTACAAACACTGAAGAATGGTATTAAAACTTACTTGTTTTTGTCAGCTGGGTCTGAAATAAGATACAAGTTATGTTCAAAATGCTGTGTTTATTTATGAGCTATCAAGGGCCCATCCCCATGTTAGGGAATGAATTGTTTGCTAGGCAACAGGTCTGCAGAGGAAGATGTGGTGATCATTGTTGCCTTGTGTTTAATCTGTGGTTCAGATATGTTGGAAGCAAAACCATCCGGCGAGTATAAACAGGACTGTTGTATACAAGGCATGCAAAGTAATCTGCATCCTCTTCTTAGGTCTGCTGAAGCCTGAGTGAAAAAGTATCGTGTCCATTTTCGGGCATCCTTCATCAAGAACTATGTGGGCCATCTTGAGGTAGTTCTGGTCTACCAAAAGTTTACAGACTGTTACGTGTTTAAAAAGTCTGAAAGGAGTGGGTTTGTTTAATTTACAGAAAAGATGTGAGAGATACACTCCAAGTTTCTTGAATATAACCACAGGCGAAGAGGCAGTATAATTCTCTGCATCCACAGGAAATAAAGACTCCCCAAAATAAAATGGGAGACATGGAAACATCAGTATTTCTCTGAAGATAAGGATAGTTAAAAATTGAAATAGATTGTCTAACCTGTTCTTACCTTCCAGAGAGAAGAGTGATTTCATGGCTTTGATAGGTAGCTGTGTCTTGGAATAGCTCAGCTGCAGCTGGTTGTGGCTGTCAGGATTTTCTGACTGTCTTCAGTGACTCTTAATGTTTGTATACAGCTGAGCTGAAGGGTTTATACAGCGATAAGAAGCAATTAGAGAAGGTCACAATGTGTTGTTCTAAAAAGAGGAGGGGCACATAGAATCTCCAATGGCTCAAGTTTGTTGGTGAATTCTACTGTAAAGTGGGATAGATCTGCTGTATTTTTTAAATCACTCAAAAATGCATGATAGAATTTGCCATTAACTGTCAAGTGAAGGAATCAAGTCCTCTGTTGACAGGCTGCTTTACAAAGAGGATTTAGCAATTAATAGCAGTGCACATTCTCTCTGCATAGCCCACATATCCATCCAGGCACCTGAGAGATCTGTAGGATTATTTACAAATCCCTCATGTAAGGAAAAAGGCAACTCAGAACTATTGGCCTGAGTGCATCTTCAACCCAGCCTTTCTCAGATGTGACAAGATGTTTCTCAGATACAGCAGCGCGGCTGCAGCTGCATGTGACTTTGTCAGTCTAGCTCTTGTAGCAAGACTTCTTTTCTGCTTGCTAACTTGTACATGATGTGGCATATGGAGCTGAAAATTGCTCATTCTGTATACTAATTAAAGTAACTAGCAGCATCTTTGCAAGGATGGTGGGGAGCATCACTTGCCTCAGCGTGACCAGAAGTGCAGTTCTGGCACCCATGCTATGTGCCCAAAAATACTCTCTCCAGTTCCCAAGAGCTCAGCCCCACAGCAGGGCTCTAGCCCAAGATTTTGAGAGTGAGAAACTAGGAGGAAACACCTTCTCTGCCTTTACTATAAAGGTAGTGCCAAGTTCTCCAGGTGACATTGCCTCTTTGATTTGGTTGGTATGGTAAAGGAGCAGGAAGGATTCGTATGTTGGCCAAACCCAAACCAACACCCAAATGCATAAATGGAGGTGAACTTACAGAAAGGACCTTCATAAAGCCTGATCCAAAACTCATTTGAGTAGGAGAGGTTCTTCTTTTGGTGCTAGATTTGTCTCATATGGTTGCTATTTTTATTTTCCTGCTAGTGCTTTTCTCCCAAATTTGTGAAATAAACTTTTTTTTTTAAATGGACTGCAAAATGTGTACATGTATAGAACATTTGATATTAGATTTTCTTTATCATTTTTTTCCCTCCTTCTTGCCCCTTTTTTCATAATTTGGATCACTTGAGAAAGTTGGGTTAGGATAACACTGGACAAATAGTTAAAGTAGTAGAACTTAGAAGATGGCAAATTTAGGTAGGAGGGTTGTAGAACTATTGAAAACAGTAAGTGGATAAACTGGATTTGGCAATAATAGAGTAATTCTTGTATACTTCTGGTCACTTTTGAATAACAATCACGTTATAAAAATAACTTTGTCCTGGTGACATAAATAAAATCTGTAAGTTGCTTTATTCAAAGGAACAATCATTATTGAAAAAAACTTCATTCCACCTATTCTAGCCTCCTGTTAGAGGAGGCCACAATTTAAAGCAGCTGGTCCAGAGATGAATAGGAGCAAAAATCATGAAGTCTCAGGAAGCAACAAAATTAGGTTAAATGTGGATACTGAATGGAAGTGAAAGGAGGAAAAAGAATTCCATCCTTGTTTCTGTGGGGATGTTTTAAATACAAATCTTTCAGGGAAAGACAAATTTGGCTCTTTAATCAAGTTCTTACCCAAAATGCACATGCTCATAGAGAGAATACCAGAGCAAAGGAAGTAGTGGGTAGACCATATCACAGAGAGGTTTGTGTTTTTCTAAATTACATTTACATTAATTCAGCAATGTGGAAATGCACTGCACATTGTGTCTTGAGCTGCACATGCATAGGGATGAGCGTGGGCAGCCCTGTCCATTGTGCATGCAAAGGGCTGGAGGGACAGGAATGCACAGCTCTTCTTCGCTGTGTGGGAGCCAGCTTGGGCACACTCAGGCCTCTCACTTTGGACTATAAATCCTTTCAAGTGGATTTTTCCAGAATAAATACAAAAGAAGAAAGGTGCTGTGCAACATAAACTACCCTCACTCTGGGAAGGTTTTATTCTCATTACTGAAGACATGAGACAGTCTTTGAATTTTTTATTTCACGGGAATCGAGGTGGAAGTAGGAAAGTTTGGGTTTTGGTTTTGTTTTCTCAGAAGGGTCAGTCAGGACACTTTCCTCTGTGCTCATTCTCCCATCTGTGAAGATGTTCAAACCTAGGGTAAGACCTGTAACAAAATAGTAAGATGAGAACAGAACTTCACAATGAGGGAGCTACAATGTGCCAAAAGTGTTGGGTTTACTGTCCTTTCATAAGTGTGCAAGTCCTTCAAGGATGAAAGCCTGATGTGCGTTAGTTGTGTGCACATAAAGACAGTCTGTCTGAGAGATTTACAGTGGTGTTTGTGGGGAAAAGCAGTAGAGAAAGTGTGTTGAGAATAGGATAACCAAACAAACAGAACTCAGGGATCATGGTCTAAGACTTACAGTCAAACCAGATTAAAATTAAACCCTTAACAACATCAGAAAATCTTGTTAGGCTTTTATCCTGTAATCCAACCCTCTATCTGTTAATATTTATTTATATGGATTCTTGAATAACAGCTGGATTAATCTTTTTACTACTGACCTCCTACTTTGTAATTTTGCAAAAGGGAGGGGAAAAGAGAGATTGTCAAGAACTTTTCCTACTCCTCATATATTTCCTAGTAGTGCTATGTGGCTGTCTAAACCATGACCCCAAATATTTCCCACCCCAGCATTTGTGTGTGCACACCACTTACGTCCTTCATGCCAGTTGACACCTAACAGGTTTAAACTTCTTTTCTCCTTCCCTACACTTTGCTTTTACTGGAAGGAAACAGGCAGAATGGTCATGGCACGTAGGTGGTGGGATTTATGGGATACTTTGCAGAGCCCAGATTTCTTGTTTATGTGCAGCAGATGATAACATCCACCCTCTTCCTTTTCTTTCTGACACCCTCAGCACACTTCACCAAGGTGTACTTGTAAGCTTGTGGCTCACTTCGCTGGGACTGCTTAACTGCTTGAACACTTGGATATTTGCTAGAGCTCAAATGCTCTTTCAGACCTAGAAGTTATGAGTTATCTCGTGTCCAAATTTTCTTCTTGTATTTCTTGGTTTCACATACAGTGACAATATGTTTTTACTATATTAATCCATCCCTATGAATTTATTCTTTGTAGAGATGATGCAACATAGGCAAACACTGTAGAATGAATTAAATTAAGATGAAATGTCTATTTTTTTGCAGCAATATTCATTCCAAAACTGTCAGAGAAGACTATTTGGCTAAGAAGGGGTAGTTTTGTATAGCAGCAGACTAGCTTAGATGGTTTTCTCAGGATGATTGTCTCAGGTTATCTTAGGTGGTTTAATTCTATAGATTCAGATCAATAAGGTGTGAGAGATATTTACTTCATTGTAGCAACTCAGTGTAGTCGTCCAGCAGATCTCTAGGTAGTACTTTACTTTACATTACTCTAGGTAGTAGTGCCACCCAGTGGAGAAGAGGAATATGGTCTGCTTCTGACCAAAGAAAAAAATGCAAATAAGAATTTCTTACTAGTAAAAATGCAAACCCACTAATTTTGAGATGAAAATAAGATTCTTGTTCCTTTTCTATATTAATTAATTGTCTTTCTCTTGTCTTACTAAGATATCTAAAATTTTAATTTTTTTCCTGGCAAATTTGTTTTCTTCTTATTAATGTAATGTGTATTTTGTAATTGTGCTGAATTGAAGCTTATAGGCTATATTAAATTCCATTATTTCATTATTTCAAACCTTTGTTTTCCATTGAATATGTTGAATGTTATTTTACATTGAAATGTTTTTATATACTTCATGATTCCTTATATACAAAAGAGAAAATGAAGTATGTTGAAAAGTCTTAATTTAATTTTGCTATCCATAATATATTTCTCCAATTCTCACATCCTTGAACTCAACTTTAGTTTTCTGGCAGAAAACTAGAAAAATATGTGGGATTTTTTCCCTTGAGATTCATAAATACTCCTTTTTGATATCTTGAGATCTTATCAGGAGCTAATTTGTTCTCTAATGACTGGTACGCTATAATTAGGTACTTGCAGTCAAGTATGTTCTTTTAGGCATAGTCACAAAACGTGCCATCACTCCTGAAGTTCTCAGGAAAAGTAGGGGTTAAAAACATTGACAAAGAAAGAAGCTTATATCTAAAAAGCTCTCAGAAGCATGAAGCTCTCTGCGTGTCGCCTGCACCTTCCCTTTCCCAAGCCGTGTGTGGTGTTCCGCTCGGAGCTGCCGAGACTCCTGCAGCGTCACTGGGAGTGCTCACACTGGTTGCTGGAGGCAGGGAAGGAGCACAGGTGTGATGAAGGTGGCTCTCAGGTTCAAAAAGTGTGGCTCTTCCTCCACCACTGCCTTCACCCGAAAGGGTGGGATTTTAGTTGAATGGTGCCTGTCTGGTTTGCTGCTGTGAGCCCTGGTTGAGCCCAAGTGGAAGAGCCCACCCTGATGTCAATACTGTCCCATCCCAGAGTGCTGCCTCTGTCCACTGTCTGCTCTCATGGAAGAGTTTGTTCAGGTCTGCTCATGAGCTGCTGCAAAACAAATTAATTTTTCAAGTAATTGATTGCTTGGCAGGTGAAAAGCGATCAAATTATTTTCACTAAATGTTTCTTGGCAATCTTACTGTTTCTGTTGTGTTGCGAGGGAGACAGCATCCATCATGGCTCACAGCCGCACTGTTAGTCATATGCTGGCCTGGATCAATGCTGCCCGGATTTTGGAAAAATGAATCCTCTCACAGAAAATGCAGCTTTGCCAACCCAGTGAATTGATGCTGAGGGGACACTGAGCTCTGTGTATAGCTGGCTTGTTTGAAGCTGTAGCTGCAGGGTCGTGAAATACCACCCCATAGTGCATGAATGTTTTGACAGATCCACTGCGTCAGGTTGGACTTTTCCAGCACTGTTTTTCCATGTCCTGCATTGGATGTCTTCAGCCCCACTGCAACTCTGTGGTCCCTCCTGGTGTGAGCAGTGGGGACTGCAGGGCTGTGACAGGGAGTGGCTGGCCTGTCAGTGGGAGCCAGGCATGGTCATGGCAAAGAGAAAGCAGGTGTGGACTTCAGGGAAGCCTCTCTTGAGTTGTTGCCAAGAGAGAGCAGACCAGCTCCTGACCAAATCCTTTCTTTCTCCTCATAAAAATTTTAGCTATTTTTTTTTAGCTCTTTTGGCTTTGTTGCTTTCTTTTTTCGCATTGCCCATGACCTCATGCCATAGCCATTTTAAAGCTGCTTCTATAAAGGTAGTGGGTGTATGTGGGTTTTTTTAAAAGAAAAAAGCTACAATTTGTCACGTGATTTTTAAAATAAATATGGGAATAAGGAGACAAGTGGTGATTGGGAGTTAGAAAATTACACTGCTTTCCTCTGAAGGTTGTCGGTGACTGTTCTTTGTGATAGAATAATGACTAATTTTTCAAAAATGATTAATTAAAAAGAACTCTGCTGAGTGATTTTCCTTACTTCCTGGGGGCTTGTACATGGTGTTTTGCAGTGACTCTGAATGGAACAGCAAGACATGATTACAGCATGTAGCAGTGGAGATGTTTAAATGTCAACTGACCAAAAAGCTGAGGCCTCTGCGTCAGGACGCGTGTCTTTCTTACAGCATGTTTGTTGCAAATGTAGGGAACATAGTTTGAAAATGTTTTGCTTCATCATTATTCAAGCTGTAGTTTTCGAGTAGGCTGATGATACAGATATAAACCTCACTGGACCCAGATTAGAGGAGTGTGTGTACGCAGCTTTGTAAAGTAAAAGTCATTCTTTTTTGTTTATGTAGGGGCATACAAAAGTTTATGCATCTTTAACTATCGTAGATACTGCAGCGGGTGCTGCACGGGACATCTGTGATGCAAAGAGTGTTCAGTGATTCACTGATACAGAACATGAGGATGCCTGTGATGACTCACTTTTTCCCTCATGCTTTCTTTTCCCATTAAGCAGAAGCAAAGCTTAACAAGTTTTACCAGAATTTAAGGAAAGGTTCATCCAGGCTCTAATAATTTGAGAGTTAGATGTATTTGAATACAAATTAAGTTTTCCTTGAGAATCCTTTAAGGGAGAAAAAGAACCCCTTATTTGTTTAGATAAGGAAAAATGAACTAGACAAAACACTTGAGAAAGGCTACAAGTGTTAAGCTTGAAGAAATGCCCATTTCTGATACCTAGCTACAGCAAAGATGGCTAGTTCTTCGAAAAAAAAAAGGATAAAATTATATGAAGAATGTTCTGATCTTGCAAACCCTAGCTTTTGTTCTCATTTACAGAAATAAACAGATGTTTCTATTTTACCACCTCAGTTCTCCCATAACAACTGAAAATTTAAAAAAAAAAAAAAAATTTGGAAGAAAAAAAGTAAAAAACTTTGGAAGCCACTCCTGGGGAAGAAAAAGCTGGGCATCTGCTGCGCTGTTCAATAGTATTTGTTTTAGTAAAAGTATGTGATGGGGTAGTCCTTCTTGAAGGGTTTAGACTTTTTTGTCATTGTTTTTCAATGCCCCTTGTTTGATGTCAACATTTGGCTAAAACTGATACAGTTTTTCCTAGCCTGCTATCTGATGGTGATTCTGATTCAGCTTTTCAGGAAGGAAGAACTCTTATTTCAGGTACCACATGAGGGCGTGCTGTTCTGCGTGTCTGGCTGCAAGCAGCTCTCTTGCTAGCAAGGGCACTTAAGCTCTGTGGGTTTTTTACCCTGTTAAAGGAAAACATTTTCTTCAGCAGTTCTCAACTTTTTCCAGGATGATGTAGTTTCTCAATAACTCCAAACTTTTTTTTCAGTGGACAGTATTTGGAATTTATTGCTTCATAATGGCACACCAGCTTTCCAGCCTGTGCACCAGCCGTGCTGGGAGTGTGTGTGTTGTGGGAGGGTGAGTCAGGGGAAGCAGGAAGGGTTTGCTTTGTGTGCTTTCCGCTTCCCTCTTTCCCTGCCTATAGAAGCACAGGTTCAGTTGGAACTTACCTGCAAACCTTCTACCTCTAGTTCACTGGTTCATGTTGGAGCACCTGCTATGTTGGAAGTGTTTGTTCAAAAGTTATTTATTTTGCTTTTTAAATTTCAGGATGTAATCTTCCCAGAGCATCAACCTTTCTGTGTCACGGAGTAGGAATTTGCTTTAAGCTTGCGTGGACAAATTCTTTGGTGCTGCATTGTTGCCTCAAGCTGGCATCCTACACTAATTAAATCTAGGTGCTTGGTAGCTGCAGAGTCACAAGTTGCTTGACTCTTTTCTAGTGCTTGAGGCATCCAGGATGACTTTTTGCATTGAAGAAACAAGTGGTGCATGAGACATGAAGTCAAGACTGGAGCTGATATCCATGTTTGTGTGTCCCATGGGACAGGTAGCTGCTGGATACTGTCAGGGCTTCTAACTGTTCAGGTGCTAAAACCAGGTCTTGATGGTAGATGCACCTAGAACAAGACTGGGCAAGTCATCCAATATCTACTTTTCCCTTGAAGAACTGGATCCTATTTTTTGGACAAACTGCTACCACATGTCAAAAGGGAAATGTGAAGATCCCTGCAGAGACCACTTTCCAGTCAATTTGAGGAGGAACATTATGTGTGAGTGGTGCTCCAGGAGACCCCTGAGAGGACAGTCCCTTTGAAAGCATTATTTTATGAGTCTCTCCAGAGGTGCGATCTCTCCCTGCAGTGTAATTTAGCAGGTGTATTTCAGCTACTTTTCCTAGCTATATATGGCCTAACACTTTGTTGGTTAGAAGAAAGTACTCCTCTAATGATGTGTGTCTGTTAGCCTCCTACTGACAGATTTTCCCAAGTGGCCTCTATGCTGGAGATTGAAGTATTTTATTTTTTATTTCTTACACTGTCTTGTCCATGCATTCCTCTTTCATGAAACTTCAGAGGTTAGGATTCAAAGGCTTCAATCAGGGATGCAGAGAGTTCAAAATGCTGATGTACTTCAGGTATTCTCATGTATGGTGGTCATACAGAAAACTGTCAGTTTGGCAATGCACTTTAGTTTGGCCTGTGGGAGTTAAGGCAAAGAAAGTATTCTGTTTGACAAGAGTAGTAAATGATCAAGTAATTCTCTCAGGACTCCCTAAATAGCTCCAAATCGTTCCAGGAAACATTTGGTTCATCACAACTGAGAGATGCAAAATCAGACATGTGGATTTAGCTTCCTGAAGCAGTTTCAGTAGAGCGAATGGTAACACGTGGTTTTATGCAGTGGTATGATTAAAACCTACAGATGAACACAGATGATAGGTTGCACCTCTTTTTACAAGATCAAGTACCCCAGTGCCCTGCAAAATGGAGTAAACACTCCACACTGGAATATCCATTTCAATCAGCCAGCTTGCAGATTGTTTCCACCATACTCAGTCCCACAGGAACATAAAATCTTCCTTGGTATGACTTAGTTCTCTTCTTCCCAAGTTTAAAAATTTCCAGTTTTTGTGGAACAAATGCTTCTGTTTTCTGAAACCAGCAAATGCATTTTTAACTATATGTCAAAAAAACTTTATATAACTCTGGTCAATCTACAAATGTGAATATACCAACTTTCTGCATTTTTTATACTTAACTTTTCCATTTTTCTTCTCTCTTTCCCCATGCAAAAGAATATTTTTTATCTAGCAGGATATTTCATAACACAGCTGCCCTTGCTATTGAAGTGGCAACACTAATGTATCTATGACTTACTTCCTTGACAAATTCCTCTTTGTCTCTCAGAGGTGGCCTCTAAAACTGCCAAAATCTTAAAAAGTCTCTTCATTTCCTGCTCTTGTATATTATTCAGGATGTTGGGCAAACTGCTGCGAACCGTTCCCCTCCGAGAAACAGTAAGTTGGGAGGCATGGCTATGCCATATACCTGGAGATCTTCCAAAAACACACAATTGCACAACTTCTCTTCATTCAGCCACATCTCTTCTTGTTGTTGGCCAAGCTTTCAGCAAGAGGCCCCATAAGCCAGGAAAGCTGAGTGTATGTTAGGCCTCTGGTTATGAGCAGGATTTTAACCTTCTGCCCAGCTTCTTGGCAAGATAGAACAAATACTGTCTTGAAGCAGGTCAAATGTACCTGACAACAGCAGTGATAATGAATTTATCAGCACTGCTGTCTGTCCCAGGTGTTGGATGCAGTGATATATCCCTTCCTGCTGGGGCTTACAACATACTTTTTGCTGAGGGGTCCTCCCAGGTTATATTTCTGCCATAGAACAATGGTGTTTTTTGAGAGTGCATGATTGAATTCCTGCAAGGTATGAGGAGAAACAAATGCATCGATAAAAACCAGTGTGCTTTGAATATAGCTTGTGGCAGTCCTTACTTTGCATTGCTAGAACTGAGGGGGAAGCCAGACAGTGTAAGGATAACTTTGTACTTGCCCGCTGCTTATATGCTCTTGTTAAATGTGTAGTGACAGAGGAACTGGCTGAGATCGAGCCAACCTTTGCTCTGACACACCAGGCCTCAGAGAGGCCCATGCATATGAGAGAAAAGTTGTTTTTTTTCATGCTGTGGTCTTCCTAAATGATGACCTTTAAGTCTTTGGACTTTCAGGTACTGGTGTATTTGTGCAGCCTTCTCAATGCCACAGCTGCTCCTAAACTGTTTTAGGATAGAAATTGTAAAGATTTATGAAGAACACTTTGGAAGATGAGTTGCTTTACTGTAAGGGAATTAGAAGAACTGGAAAATGGGTTAAAAATGGAAACTACATTTAAATTTCACTGCAAGTGCACAAATACTTGCCCTTAGTATTTCCCTTCTCAGCATATTTGAGTCTTAAAAGCATTGTTGTTTCATACCTCTACCGTTAAGAGTAGGTTAGGCATCAATATGAGCTGCAGGCCACACTGCTTTTGATACAGCCCAGCTCACAGTTGGCTTTCTGGGCTGCAAGAGCAGCTCATGATGAGCTTCTTGTCAACTGATAGCCCCAAGTCCTTCTCCTCAGGGCTGCTCTCAGTCCATTCTCCTCACAGCCTGTATTTGCGATTGGGATTGCCCGTCCCCAGCTGCAGGACTTTGCACTTGGCCTCATTGAAAGTCATGAGCTTCACACAGGCCCACCTCTTCAGCCTGTCTGGGTCCCTCTGCAGCCTGTCTGGGTCCCTCTGGATGGCATCCCTTCCCTCCAGTGTGCCAACAGCACCACGCAGCTGGGTGCCATAGGCTAACTTGCTGAGGGTGCACTGGATCTCACTGTCCGTGTCACCAGCAAAGGTATTAAACACCTCCAGTCTCAGTGCCAACCCCTAAGTGCCAACCCCTAATTCATGGCATATGTCATGATCCTTGTAAAACTATTGATTTGCATGTGTGTACATAGTTTTATTTGAAGAAGTGTTACTCCATTGTACAAAGTATGACTAAGACTTCTTGTGAAATTTTGGTCATTCATATTCAAGTAAAATGACCTAGGGCTGGAGTGGATCCTAAGTGTTGCTAAAGTCAGGGAGGAGGAAGATGAAAAGATTTTAGGTTGCTTAGCCTCACAAAAGAAGGACATTGGGAAAGCAGTAGGATTATCCTTTCTTAGTAGGAACCAAATACTAGGGATGAAATGGGAGAGCTATTTAAGCTAAAGATTTAAAGGGCTATAATGTGGCACTGGGACAGAAATTAGAAGACGGTTTCCAACTAGTGAGACTCTGAGACACTTCAGAATGAAAGTAATGAGAGTAAAGGCAACAGGTTTTGTGAAGAGGCTTTTCTCCTCAGGAAGCTGTGATTGTGGCCTGCGCAAATACTGTCATATTTGTCCGTACCTGGGGCTCTTGTCTCAGAGGTGTCTTCCAGTCCCTGAACCATAGTTTCTGTAGCTATAGGCCAAGCCTACTTTACTCCCAAGCATACCGTTAAAATTATTATTTATTTTCACGTGTCAGCATGAGTAGATATCCAGAAAAGCCACCAGGCACAGTCAGCACACATTCCAAATAAATGCCTTAAGCAGGCTGTAAGGCTTGCCAGACCTGTGGCTTTGACTTTAGATGCTGAAGTGTTGTGGTAGTGTGCTCTGTAGCAGCCTCTCCATGTGTAAAACCCTGCTTCTGACTCTCTGGACTATCAATGCCAGCTCTGTAGGGGGCAGGGGCAGTCAAGTGTGGGATGGAGTTAGGGACAGGGCTTGTGAGTCCCCAGGTAGGTGGTTACCGAAGCTCTGAACTCTTATTTTAGAATAGTGCTCTTTTGAAATGATTACATGGTGAGCATGCTTTCAGAGACCTGCAGAAGGGAGGGCTTACCTAAAGAAGTGATTCAGTCTGGACTGCCATCAGGTAGGAGGAAAAAAAAGAGTTCTGTGTCTACTTGTCACGTTCAAAAAATGGTACAAAATTAATATATGATGGTTCTGTTGGGTTTTTGTCCTTTTTTTTTGTTGGAGTGTTTTTTGTTTAAGCACCAATAAAATGTTCCTTTAAATATTCTTAAGTTCTTTTTCTTATGGCTTTCTCTTTCTGATTCTTGACTTAGATTCTTGAAAAATACTGGTGTAGGAATTTAGTGGTTTTGGTAGAAAGGTAAAGTGTTTTTGTGACTGGGTGCGAACTCCTGTTTTTGGATAACTAGCTAACACTGAACAAAGAAACAAGAGAGGTAAGTGAACAACAGAGCAAATGTAGCCTTAGAGAGTGTCAGAGATTGTAAGAAGGCTCTCATAAGCCAGTCTCCATGGTACACTGCGTACATTTCCATGGTCTCATTTATACAAAGAAGTATTGAGTAGGCAGTTTAGCTGTTTTTCTTCCTTTCAGCAGGCAGTCTTACATTAGAGGATTTTAATAATGCAATTACCATTGTACTGCTTAGTACACCTACAAATTACCTTGCATTCTCCCACCTCTTCCCTAACACAGGAGGCATACCACAGTGTGATGCTGGAGAAGAAGCTGTTCGGAGATTTCCCCTCCTCCCTGCTCTTCACAGCAGGAATAAGCCTGACTCCATTTTGAGGGAGAGGAGCCACACAAAGGGCTGGAAGGGGAGTCAGGGAATGACAAGACTGTTTGAAGGATAGGTTCAATATTGCAGAAGAGACTGGGTGGAAGAGGGATTTGGAGAGAGGAAGGTGATGGCAGGGGAAGAGAAAAAATGGAGAGGCATCCCTAGCTTGGCTCCCACTGATTCCTCTTCATTCCGGTAAGGACATCGGTGATACCTGCTGGACAAAGCAGGCAAGTGATGCAGCTGGACTCAGTCATCTTCTGCACAGCCTCATGGTTTTACTGCCTCTTTTGGGCCAGAGCACTGACTGGCACATCATGGTTCACCTCCTGGAGCCAAGGGTCAGGCTGAGAATGTGCCAGGTCTTCCCAGCAGGTCTGGGGTGCCCCTGTTCCTTCACACACTGTTATGCTCTGACACAGCAAGAAGCATTATGTACTAGTTAAATCCAAACTTGAATACAGCTTTGAAAATACATTACTGTTTGGGAAAGGGAAGGATTGTCTTAAAGGGCTGCCAAATGCACAAATCAAGTATGTCCCATATACTCAGCAGCAGTGGGGTCTCATGGAGCTGGTAGGACCAGAGTCAGATAGATGAGCTCCTTCTTCCCCAGATGTGAAGGAATATGCACAAAAAGGCTGTGCCAGGAATAGAGATGCCTAATCTAAAGGCCTTGAAGTGTTTGTGAGAAGGGTCATGTGAATCTGAAAGTTGGTGGCAAGTATCCTGCCCATGGGACTTGCACTTGCTGAGACATGTTTATGTAGATGGAAGAAGTTGTTTGTCCAGATGGCACTCAAATATCTTCACTCTCCATTTCCTTGTAGCAGTAAAAGAATTGCATGTGGATCACGTTCAGGAAGTTGGCCCTCTTTATTTTTCAGAAGCCTAAATATTTATAGTTTTCTTTCTGGGAGAAAGAAAACCAGGTGAAATTGCATAAAAGTCCATCTATCAAGAGGAATTAAATGAGTTGACTCATCCCGTTGACGGAGAGGAGAGTTTTGTGGTTACAGCCCAAGGCTGAGGCCAGCTCTTTCTCCAAACCTTTGCCAAGGCAGCTGGGTCACATCTGGGGTGTGAAGCTGTGAGAGCCTTGATACCCATGTTTTTTTCTGGCAGGAATGCCTTGTGTGCAGGTAGTCCTTCTGGCAAAGCTGCACACAGCCCACTGGGTGTTTCTTTTATGCACTGGAGGTTTTCTGTACAGCAAAAAAGTGGTGCTGCTGAAACAAGGATATCCCAGCCAGAGGCAGGTTTAACAGATCAGCCTTCCCGTGTGAGTAAAATGATTGGGAGCCTTGGGGTAGGGAAATCTAGAAAACTGACTTGGCAGATTCCTTCTGTATTCAACTATAAGTTGTAGTAGGGCACTTGGGGATAGGTAATAGCTTTCCCATCAGCTTGCTCTTAAACCTTTGTCCCTCTTGATACTCTGTTCCTGATAAGGCTGCAGCACTCAAAAACTCAGTTTGTCAATGAAGAGCTGCATTTGTTTTCAAACTTTGGAGATATTAAAGAATAGTCATGGGTGATTTTGTTTGCCCAGCTTGAAGCATCTTGAAAAAGGCATGGATTACTGCATACTTTTCAGAAAACCTGCTCTGCATTTAAAATCCTTCCAGTTTTTCAAAAGGGACTAGCAATTTTAGATGTCTAATTTAGGCCAGCGAGCTTAAGATAGAAAGCACTAGGAAAATGCCAACACTTTTAATGTTGTCTGCCACTGGACAGGATACAGTAGGGTTTATATGCTGTGGCAGATGAAGCAGAATTAGCTTTTTATAGTGTTAAACCATGGCTCTTTTCAGTGAGGTTATTCTGTATGCTTCGTTCTTCTTGCCTCCAACAAAAACACTGTAAAGTGTGGGCTCTGAGGGCAGGGAATACTAAGAATGCTATGAATGCTTTTTCTCACTGCTTGAAAGAGAATTGGCTGGAAAACTTAAGCCACTGGATGGTTTCTTGCTGAATGCTGGTTAAAGTGATGTAGGTTTAGTGTTTGGGAACACATCTTTGGAATACTTTTGTGAGGTAAAGGATGATTGCAGAGATCATTGCAACTTCAAAATGAAGGGGCTGTGGAAAACAAATTTTAAATCCACAAATTACATGTAGTACTAAAGTCAAACATATGGCAGAGAAATACCACATATTAATCATGTACTGAAAAATAAGTATTTCGCCTGTGAATTTGAAACATGAGACAACCCGAAATACAAACAAACTGGTTTAAAAGAATGACTAAAATAATATTAACTCTCCATAACTAGGGTATTTTTTTGTAATTTCTATTGTGTCTTGTTTTGGTCTCGTTTTCTAATTCCTCCTGGAAGCAGGGTATTTAATCTGTCTGCTCAACACTTAAGGAAATGCATTGGATACACCCAAGAAATTGTCTTAAAATGGCTGCCCACTAGTCCCCATCCTCAGTTTCTTGCACCTCTTTCTTCACACAGCTTCTATTTCATCTCCTGTTACTGGCTTCACACTGTGGCATGAAGTTTTTGTGTTCCCATTGTCGATGCCTCTGCACAGCTCCCCATTCAGTGGAAATGTGAAGTGAAAGGTAGATCTTCTTTCTGAGAGTTCTTTTCAGCTTGATTCACAGCATATTGCTCCTCCTCATCTCCACTAGGTTTAGGATGAGAAGACTACTGTATTTCGCTTCCTCCAGCTGGGGAAGCAGAAACCTCACAGAAAATAAAGGTACAGGTGGAAATCAATCCACTTCCAGCTTCACTGATTCTCAGTAGGTTATAAGGAGGAATTCTGACTATGTTGAAATTGCATAAAGTGACAATTTTCTCATGAGGTTTAGAGCCATGCAAAAAATAATAGGCTTTATATGAATACAGTGAATAATATATATTTTAATACTACCATAAGAGCAAAATAGCAGTGGCTGATAAATGCTGGAATGCCGAATAAATTATATCCTTTACATTCCAGTAGAGATTTGAAGTACTGGTAGAGAAGATTTTGGATGAGAAAAATTAAAAGTATGTGGCAATATGAGTTTTAATTCACTCAGGAAGTATCCATATTCTTTCAAAATCAGTGGAAAGACTGTATTTATTTTGCATCTTTTATTATTGCTGTCTTTTATCATAGGTACTGCCTTTTTGGCTGAGGAAAACCATCTTCTAAGATCATATGTATAACTCCTTAAACATTGAGACATATGAGGAAGGGGCAGAAAAAAAAGAGTTAAGGTAGGCAGTCATACATTTTCAGGAGGAGTTTAATTTCTCATTAGGTCACAGGCCCGCCTGATACCATGATCTCTCACTGCCCAAGCACTGGATATTCTTCTGTATTTCATTGTTCCATCAGCTTGTGTGGAAGAGTGGCACTAAAAAGTTCCTAGTGTAATTCAGTTTATAAAAGCATGAATCTGAAGAAATTGGCACTGATGTGATCTTTCCTAAGGGAATAAGTCCAGTAGTGAGCTCTGAAGGACAGACTGTTGAACTATAATCTTGTCTGCAGGTTTAGAAAGACTAGACTGATTTTTGTTACATGCTCACAAGGATGAACATCAATACTGTTGGAAAGGAGACCTTTAAAGCTTCCAGTCTCTCCCATTTTAGATGGAAGACACTCAACACTGTCCAAAGACTGCATAACACAGTTGTCTGTTTTCTCTGCTCTTTCTCTTTAAGGTTTGTGTGGAAATCAGGAGTTTACAATGTTTTATTTATCCACTTGTTCCTCCTCGGTCTCAAGTACTTCCAAAAGAGTTGAAACATGCTCCATCTTTCCAATTTTTACATACTCCTAAAATTTAGAACACATGGATAACTGCAGTGAGATCAACTAGTTCAGTATGTAGAAATCTGAAAGACGTACATGTACATTTCTTGAAGCATTCTATTTCTAAATTTTCTGAATACAGCAGTTCCGCATGCCGGAAAGGTTTGTTAGTTTGAGTTTTTTTAATATATGTACATACAATGGAAAGTGACAGATAAATTAAAACCTCCAGATGGGGTTCAGCGTGCTCCAGTAGTTTTGTAGTTGTTTTTCTGACACGGACTTAATGTTAGTTTGAAAGCACATTGCTATAAAAATGTCACTGAATTGTTTGCACTTATCACAGTTATTTTCTGGAAATAGTTTTTTACAGTTTCTTGCCAGAGAAAGGAACATATGAGGAAAGGAGAATTATTACTCTTCTTGTCAAATTTGCACAGAAATGCACTTGCCATGATGCAACAGTGAATCACCTTTTAAGCTTGGCACAAGTGTTAAAACTAAAACTCCAGGAATGAAGCATCTTAAATGTGAGCATGTGTGGGACTGCAAAAATCCTTAACAAAGGACCAATCCTGACTCACAGTACTCTTAAGTCACCTTACGAGAGGGTCAGTCTGAGAGCTCACATCTGCCAGAAGGGACAGACTCACTCTTTCTTCACTTGGTCGTCCCTAGTGTCTTCCCCCTCCCATTAGGTCTTGGCATTTTTTTATAGTGAACCTGTTCATCTGTCAAACCCAACCAAGTTTTACAAGGCTAGGACAAACAGTTATTTACCCCAAAGGGACCAAGACTTAATTTGACTATCAGGCTATTAACTGCTACTGAACCCTGAGTTACCATTTTTAGTCACTTTTCACTCAGAGTGGTCTGGAAAGCTCCAATCTACCCCTTGGGTGTCTAAAGAACTCCTTACTGCACTTTCAGTGCCTGAAAATTTTCAGTATAAGGAACAGTAACCCCTTTGAGAATCTAAATTACTGGAACCAAACTTAACTATTGCAGAGAAGTAGGAAATTCAGCCTTGATGTGCCCTTGAGGCCCGGATATGAAACAGCCATATATAAACTTTGTTTTGTTGAGCATCTAGGATTATCATATTAGTCATCAAGGCTAGGATCATGGGGAAAGTGAAGAGCTGAACTGGCTCATTCCCAGTGGAGTTTGCGTATTTTTCCTTGTGGCAAGGATGGCACTGCGTTTGGCTTACAAACCATGAGTTTTGTGTCCAGGTGGGCAGGTCACTGTGTAGGAGGGAACACTGTGCACTGCAGTGACTCTGATTCAATGTCCCTCCCAGCAGGCTGACAGATCATCTTTCTCATACAGGTCAGGAGCTGATGAGCTGGCTCACCCGGAGCTGCCATCCCTGTTAAAATGGAGCCAGCGCAAAACCCGGCTAACATTTTCAGTCTAGGTCAGCATGTTAGCCTGCTTCACTACCCATCCCCATTCCTGCCTTTGCCTAGAAGAGGCTTTTGTGGGGCTTTCCCCCCCTCAGAATGTTCCTGCTGCTTCCCTGGCATCAGTATGACAGTGGAGTGATTCAGGTGAGCTCTCAGGTACAGAGAGGAGCTGGCCTCCCCTCTGAGGCAGCCTGTCATGGTCTGTGCAACCAGAAATTGCAACATCAAGGACCGGGGGACTGATAAGTCATGAGGAATGCCTCCATTTCAGTAGCAAGAAGGACTCCAGAGGATGCAGGAGAATGTCTGTTGGAGGGGAAAAAGAATCTTGTGGGTGTGCTGAGGACCCCCACCCAGCTCCTGGTGAAGCACTCTGGCTAGAAGGAGCTGGCCCCTTATGTGGGGGCTCTTTTCTGTGGCACTTCTCAGCCGGTGAACCCTTGCTTGCTAAGGTAACACTGTTTGCTCTTGACATTCCAGTTCAGCATGGAGGCATGAGACAATGGGAAAGACAAAGAAACCACATGCCCTAGTTTTATGGTCTGATAAGGACTGAAGGAGGGAGATTGCTCTCAAGCCCAGGCAGGCCTCCCAGTTTTGTGTCACCATGTTATCCAGAGGTCAAAGATAAGGTTACTGTCAGCCATCCTCCTTCCAGTGTGGTTAACATCACCCTTGTGACTGCAGTGCATTTAGAGGAGCCTGGGGACAACAGGAGAAGATATTCATAGTGAATGTTATAATTAAAATCAGTAAGGAGTGGCACTCACACCTTTTTAATAGGTCTTTGTTACAATCTCATTTTCTAAAACTGAACTCACTGGAGTCCTAACTTGAGCTGTTGTTAACTCTAATTATTTGGGTCACATTTTGGGGACCAAAGTTAGTGTTCAAGGAACTGGAAAACTGACATTAACTCCACAGTGCACTGGTGTAGGTGATTATTGTGTCAGCACCCCTGTGCTATGCCATATTGGTGCTTGGTGATGTTTTCATTTTACCAGAGGATCTTCAAAAGTGTGAACTGGCTTGCTAGAAGATATTAGAAACTTTCAGCCACTGTTACAGTATTTTTTTTAGGTTGCTATTTCATGATTTAAGGCAGTTGGTGTTTTTCTGATTCCTATGTCAGCACTCAGTAAAGACATGACTGCATGTTGTTGGACCAGAGAGCTGGTCCAGCTGAAAACTCATCTTTTGCTCCTTTTTTGCCACTGGGTGAATTTACGTCAAGTCATGTCCTTTATTATGCAATCATACAATTTTTAACATTGTGATGAGGAAGAGACTGGAAGCATGAAGACAGCAATGATGGGAATGTGTGACCATCACTTTAGGAAGCAGTTACACTAAAATTGGATTAAACAAATCAGGAAAACATCTTAACTTTTAGCTAGCATAAATATTTAGTGGCTCACAGTGGGAGAAAGGCCACACTTGTGCACACAGGTTCTCTTTCCTATAGCCAAACAGACACGCCTGAGTAAACAACCTCTTGTGAAGAGATTAGAATTTAGTACAGTGATCTCCTACTGCTCTGGGAAGGGAAGGTAATTGAGAATTACTGCCTCCAAGTATGCAGCTGGAGAGGTGGAGGAACAGAGTGGTCAGTGCACTCAGTGATACGTTTCTGGTGACTGCTTTTTTAGCAGTGTTTGCCTGGTATGAATTTCTGTACCAGGACTGACACAGGACTGACTGCAGCATTTAACTTGTCAGGATAGTTATGCAAAGGCTTAAGGAAGCATCAAGGTTTGTGTTTTAGGAAGCTGAGAGAGAAACTTTTCTCTGCTGCATCCCTTATGCCCTTCCTGTTTCCACTCCACCTCCAAGCATCAGTATTGGCAAGGGAATCTAAGAGCCTTTTTAGCAACAGGGAAAGATCTGTGAAGTGTTTAATTTGGAGTAAATTATAGTGCTGCAAAGATGATTATCATGATCATCATCCTCTTGTTCTGAAGAATGATGTGGTTTCAGGGTCTTTGCTAGTTCTGCCTCCCTTTCTGCAGATGTCTCAGTTTTCTGTGATCTCTGTTTCAGATCCATATTTTGTCATGTGGGATGAAGCATTCCTGGGTGCTGGCAATAAGGCAGGAACACACGTGTAGGATGACAAAGCTAAAGTAGTGGGGTTGGAAATCACATGGCAGAGGAGGAAGGAATCACAGAAGGCAAGGAAGGGCAGGGCAACGAATCACAGAATCAATTAAGATGGAAAAGACCTCTGAGATCACCAAGACCAACCTATGGCCAAACACCAGCCTGTCAACCAGCCCAGGGCACTGAGTGCCACGTCCAGTCTTTCCTTAAGCACCCCAGAGACAGTGACTCCACCACCTCCCTGGGCAGCCCATTCCAGTGTCTAATCACCCTTTCTGTGAAAAAATTCCTCCTAATGTCCAGCCTAAACTTTCCCTGTAACAGCTTGAGGCTATGTCCTCTCATCCTCTCACTAGTTGCCTGGAAGAAGAGGCTGACACCTTCCTTGCTACAACACAAGTATTAATTACCATTGAACTCTTTTTTATAAACTTTATATGGTGGAGAAATTACATTAGGGTTGTAGAGCTGCATAACAAAGATTATGTGTGATTCAGGAATGACAGCACCATCTCAGTAGTTTTATGAGGTGGTGCTATGATGTCTCTTCAGGGGTCAAGGGACTGTGCTGGCCAGCAGTAAGCTTTACTTGCTGTGCACAACTCAGCCCCTTCCCTCCTATAATCTGCAGGTGGGCTTAGTTTTTTGCAGTCTTTTGGATATTTGGAGAAAAGCACATCCAGAGGTTTGGGCTGGCAGTAGCCAAACTTTGAAGGCCTGAAATAAAGACATATTCAGAAGATTAAATACCTGGGTTTTTTTTTTCCTTTTCTCTGTTTGTTTGCTTGTTTGTTTTTTGTGAAAAACCTCAAATGAAAATTTCTGCCTTTGAATAAGATTTCAATGTCTTACACTCTTTGAAAATAGGCTGTCAGGAAACCTGACTTACTTTTGGGTGCCTCTCCTATGAGGAATGACTGAGGGAATTGGGGTGGTTCAGCTTGGAGAAGAGAAGGCTCTGGGGAAACCTTATAGCTGCCTTGCAGTATCTGAAGAGGGGCCTACAAGGAAGATGGAGAGGGACTTTTTGCCAGGACCTGTTGTGACAGGACAAGGGGAAATGGCTTCAAACTGAAAGAGATTATGTGTAGATTAGATATTAGGAGGAAATTCCCTGCTATGAGGGTGGTGAGACACTGGAACAGGTTGCCCACTAAACTTGTGGCTTCCCCACCCCTGCAAGGGTTCAAGGCCAGGTTGGATGGAGCCCTGAGCAAGCTGGTCTAGTGACAGGTGTCCCTGCCCATGAGGTAGAAGTACAAGATTTTAACGTCTCTTCCAAGCCAAACCATCCTGTGGTTCTATGATTCTATGATTTTGTTACACCCAAACACTGTTGAGGCATGTAGAACCAGAGTAGCAAGCCTTACACAAAAAGGGAAACTTGTGAATCTTGAGTTTTCTTGACATTTTGTAAATGATTTAAGTTTGCTTGAATTTCACTTTGTTGGTTTCTTTGCTACTGTTTGTTAGCTGGACTACTAAGCAATAATATTTTCACTTAGCTTTATTTATATTCCAGCTGAAGTGGAGTTCTTTTACCCCTTACTGTTATGAAGAAAGTGATGAAATTTGAAGTTTCAGACTTGTGCTTCATGGTATCTAAAGTTACAAGTACATCTCCCTACCAGGATATTTTCCAGCTGAAGTAATTCTTGGCAAAGCTAAAAGGCCCAGAACATAAAAGATGGTATGTTGTGGTATGTTGTATAAAACAAAACCTGTTTCTATACAGTATCTTTATTTTTTTTTTTTTTGAGTAGTCCGTAGCACTAATATGAGAAACTTGATTGAGATCAGCTTTTACTTAGAAATCATTTACTATAGTAAATTATAATATTTATACAGCAAATATTTACACAAGTTTAGAATTTATAATATTTATATTATAAATACAAAGCCAGTGAACTAATAGGAAAAATTAACTTGAAGGAAAAAATAATGATAAATAATTGAGAAAAATTCAGATACCAACAGCTCAGCTTCTTGGGAAATACTTCTAGGTTTTGTACACTGGGATGAAGTTAGTGGAGAGCAAAATAAAGGTAGTATTTCTGAGGATTTCTGAATGTGAGAGATGGAAACAGAATCTTCACTTTTTACACTGTCATTTTCCCTCCAACTTTCTGCACTTTCTAACCAGAGGAATTGAAGAACAGATTAGCTCTGTAAGCCACGCTGATAGAGAGCTTTCTGATTAATTATCCAAATGCAGGCCTTCCTCTGGCCCTGGCCTCCTCCAAGTTGCCAGCAAAATGTCTATGCTTTGCCAGCAAAACGTCCATGGCCTCAGCGGGCACGACCTGTTTGACAATGCAACCCCACACTGGCACCATGAGGTGTGATGGTGCTCAGCCACGAGCAGAGAAGGGAATGAGAAGTCAGGGAGCTGAGGATGCTTTATGCCAGTGTTGCTGCCAGAGGATTGGTTTTGTAGAGGTTTGGCTGCACAGGTCTGCAGGATCAATCTGTTTGATAGCAAGTCTTTTTTTGACAGCCTTCCATGTTGTTTTAGCTCATGACAGAAAGAGAGACCTACCTCTGGCCAAGTATATGTGAGGTGCAAGGTGCCATGGTCCAATCCTCCGATTTGTGTGGTGAGATTGACCTTCCAAAGCTGCACAAGGTTCAAACTGTGTGTTAGAGAGAGAAATGCAAAGGGAAATAACAATAAAGTATATGGGATAAAGAGGTGGCTATGTCACAGCAGCACGAAGTATATTTTATAGCATAAAATCAAGAATATATATGAGAGCTGAGAGCACAGGGGACAGTATGAGAGTGCAGAGCTTGTAGAGATACTGCTGGAGGACTGTGCTGGGTCCACCACGTGCTACATGTGTCAAGTGTGACAACTGGGTCTAGCAGTTTATATTAATATTTTTAATACTTTGACGTGAGGCAGAATTTTTAATTTTCATTTTCATATATAGTTCTAGTTCTACCATGGTTGGTTGCTGCTCAGCAAAACAATCCATGTGACTTTCTCTTATCTCAGGGGAACATGATTCACCTCAGATGTCGGGATTACCCATGAGCAGGATTTACAGTATTGTATATTATTTGGAGTTGGGTTTGGAAATACTTTAAGAAGAGTCTCCTGATTGTGTATCAAGAATGTACCTAAGTACATAAACATGGGCTTTTCCATCTTCACCCTTCTACATGAAAACAATACAGCCCTTCAAACAATGAGAGATTACTGCACTTCATGAAGCTCAAGTCTTTCACTCAGGCATGTAGAATAAGTGATATGGCAAAACTTCCTAATGTTGTAACAGCAGTCACAATTTTGTCAAGAGAAATCTATAGAAGGAAGCACATGAATTAAAAATGTTAGCATATCTCATTTGAAATGCCATATTTTACAAGAAAAACTAACTTTCATCTGCAGACTGACTGCCTAGAGTATTTGTGTGCTTTTAAAGTTCTGCTGGGAAATGGGATACATTTTCATTTCTAATGTAGATTTTTCATTCTGAGGGTTCAACAGCTTCAGTCTCCCAGACCATTATAATATTTCTAGTGCAGTTTCTTAGACAACACAAGGCTACCTGCTGCTTAAGTTAGCTTTTAACATAGATTATTTAGAAGTGGATGTAAGAGTTAAAGGGACATAAGATTAACACAGGCCTAGGATAGATTTCCACTTATTTTTCTGAGGAATGATAGCTGCGTCTCTAATCATCCCAACCCAGATCTTTCAGTGGCCATCCCTGATGCATTTTGCTGGCATGACTTTACATGTTGCCTGAAGTAGGGACAGCAGACCTGGATGATGATGCTCAAGCAGGCCATCCGTGCACAGACACATCCATTTTTGTTGTCCTTGTTACAGGCAAAATTTTATCTGGCAAGAGGATAAGACAGACAGCCGAGGATGGGAGCACCCAACTGCAAATCTGGAGTCGCAGGCTTCACTGGCACAGAAAGAAAAGAAAAGAAAAGAAAAGAAAAGAAAAGAAAAGAAAAGAAAAGAAAAGAAAAGAAAAGAAAAGAAAAGAAAAGAAAAGAAAAGAAAAGAAAAGAAAAAAGAAAAGAAAAGAAAAGAAAAGAAAAGAAAAGAAAAGAAAAGAAAAGAAAAGAAAAGAAAAGAAAAGAAAAGAAAAGAAAAGAAAAGAAAAGAAAAGAAAAGGAGAAAAGAAAAGAAGTTGCATTCCTTCTATTTAAGTCTGTTTATAAATTGTTTTTGCAGGCAGCACAGTTGCCTGATGAGTATGCTTATTCCAGTAAAGCTTTAAACAGCTTCACTAGTGCTGGCATTGGTGCTTCTAGCAAACTGGTTGAGAGAGAGAAACAAATTTCTGAAAAAAACCCTGAAATGAAAGCTTTTCTTCTCTGTATTTCTGGTATCAGCATACTGTAAGGTCAGACATGAGCTGGTGCAGCTGTGCTGCACCTCTTGGTGGCACTTCATCATAACCTGTAACCTGGAATTGCACCCTTCATTGGCTTTAATTCACTGCATCTCCTGATTTAGGGAGATTAGTTTAAAATGCTCTTTCTAGCATATCATTGCAGGTGCTCTTGAAAATAATTCTTCAGCTGTCTAAGTTATTCCTCTTTTCTCACTCCATCTCCCAACAAGAGATGGGTGCCCTCACCCAGCAGCACGGACACAATGAAACAGAATAAAAGGTCTGTCAGTTGGGTGCAAACTGTCAAATCTTGGCATAAAACTACTTTCAGGAGCAGCTTAACTGAGCAGCCAACATCCTTCCAAATCAGCTTTGGCACAAGTGCTCCTGCAATGGAAATAATGAGAGCTGAGGTTAAAGCCATGCCACACTCACTTTCTGTGCTCAGACTGGGGGAAGACAAAAGGAAAAGGGGTCTGAGTATTCCCCACTGGAGGACAGGCCAGTTAGCAGATGCTTTTACTCTGTTATGGCTCTAGTGGTTCTGGAAAATGATTTCATGAAGTATTTGCCTGAGCTTTTCTTCTAATATGGTGTTTTTTGGATGTATAGTTCTTTAATTGACCTAAATGTTTTTATTACATGGAGAATCATTATATACAATGAGTCAGATCAGTAGGAGAAAAATCGGAGATGAGTAAGGAATTGGCTAATAGGAATATGACAACAATTAGTGCTGGAAGCTAAAGTGTTGGAACTTACTAGCGAAATTCCTGTTGGTCTTGGGAGAAGTTTAGTATAGCAGACCTTTGCAATAAAATAACAGTACTAATGAAATATGCTGATGACTCAAGGCTTGGAGTTGCAATGAAGAGAAGGGAGGACTCACATATCCTTTTCTTCAGGGGAAGGGAGGAGCTGGATCTTGCAAATCAGACAAATGGAAGTGGTGTGATATAGGGAACAAAGTGCCTTTTAAAAGAGGTGAGATGGAGAGTTTGGCTGTTAGGGTTAGAAAAGCAAAGCCTGAGAGGATTTGACTGGTACCTGTCTGGAAGATAAAAATTAGGGAATGCTTAGGACTGTTTCAGTTATAGGCCTGCCCTATTGTATAAGCAGATGCTCTGAAGGGACGCATTTAGGCTAGAAGTTAGAAAATACTTTGAACCAGCAAAGGATCAAAATTCTGCAACAGCTTCCCACTGAGAGAAGTGGAGATGCTTACCCAGTTTTGCCTGTGTGCTTAGGTGATTTATAGAGGGTTTTGTGTGATGTGGGTGTTTGTGAGAGTAGACGATTTGGCTTGAGGTGCAGAATTCAATATTTTTTTTTTCCTGGCTGGGAATATCTGAAAAAAACCCCATTGACGTTATCATAAGTTCTGCTCGTAAGCTATTCAAGCTGCTTACTTCAGAGTGTGAGCTTCCCTCTTACTTGTGGTAATTTCATTAGGTTGCTAACAAAGCTGGCGTTGATCTATCCCTGTCTTTCACAATGAGCAGCCTGTTGCTCTGAACTGAGAAAGATCACACCTCTCCCAGCTGTTGTTGCAGGTTGTCAGCAGAGCTTGTTCAAACACTGTGCCACGGGTATGCAGTGAGTCAGAGCTGTGTAAGTGCTCTTCGCAGCTCAGAGAGACAGGGATTTACCCAAATTTCTATCAATAATCTTGTACTTAGGAGATAAAAGATTCCCCTTGCAGGAATGTGTGCCAGGTGTCTGAGTATTGCGAACTAAGCCCATATGGCCACCTGGGCTCAGCAGGAGGATGTTTGGCACTGTCCCACTCAAGAAGTGCTGACTTCCTGTAGATTGGCACATCAAAGGTTCGTGAACTTCAGGCAGAGGCTCTGGATGTAGCAAGGTACTGCCAATTGCTATGGCTGTAGAGAATAGCCAGTTAAAATAACATGTGGATTAGGTCAGAGAGAATTTAGATATGGCAAACAGCCTGTGTGCCTGTGACTTCCAGGACTGCTCACCTCAGTCCCAAGTTCCTGTGTCTGTCTACCTGGGAGTGCAATGCCTCAAAGAGGGCACAATAGAACTTTGCTTATTTAGAAACAAATTCTATTCGTCTTAGCTTTGTTCCTGATTTGATTTTTGTAATTTATTTCCATCATAATCTGAGCTCTTTAGCTGTAGCTGGAACCTTATCTCTGGGAACCCTAGTGAGCCTGACCACACCTCCATTCTGTATCTATAGGCCTCTTGTGGTATAGGAAAAAGAAGTCTGCAAGGGGTGTCTTCAGTTTTTTTCCAAGGTTTTTCCAGTCTTTTGAGTAGAAAATGTGCTCTGATAGGGTTCTCATCCTAAAAATGATCCCATTGGCTTCCCATTTTTATCATCATCTCTCCACACCTCACACAGACAAAATCATAAGGATTTTGCTTGGTCCGACAACTGTGCACTCTCACCTGTACCAAACAGGATCTGTATAGGAACACACATGCATGTGTGCTGACCACAATGTTTAAGAGAGCTTTTGTTCAGAGAAATCTTGTCTATTGGAATCAAAATATCCCTAGTGATGTATGCAATTCTGCTGCAATTCTTGATGGAGGTGAAGCGTGCATTTTTCCTCCTACCCATCCAGTGCAGTAGGTAGGTTATGAACAAGGCAGGCTGCTTGAAATGGTGAGTGACAGCTACATAGGGAGGTGGTATGACAGCCTGTTATTTCTCAGAAATATCTATTCAGTAGAATATGTCACATTTGCAGCCTTTCACCCCATTTTAAAATGGAAAAAGGACAGAAATACAATTTTTTTTCCCATAAAATGGATGCTTATAATTCATGCACACCTCTAATTCATGAGATTTTTCTAAGAACTATAACATGAAAATTAAAGTATTAGAAAATATTTTGTTGACTGGAGAAAATGAAACATTGTTAACCCTTAATGAACTCTGTTACCTGCTGCCTGTGCAGCTCCATATCTATACTCAGCTGAATGGTGCTGTTGGAACTATATGGAGCAACGGACCTAAACCAACCATGAATTAAATGAAATACCCTTCAAGTGGTTTAAGTAAATGGAAAGCAATTTTTCCTTTTTAATAATTGGAATCTAAATTAATGAGCCATCTGTAAACTACATGGTTCCAGTATAAAATTGTTCACAGAATGAAAAGATGACCACACTGAGAAATTTGTAAATTTTGTTT
Organism: Vireo altiloquus; assembly: GCA_013396875.1. Taxonomy (NCBI): domain Eukaryota; kingdom Metazoa; phylum Chordata; class Aves; order Passeriformes; family Vireonidae; genus Vireo; species Vireo altiloquus. The sequence goes on along the minus strand of VZRF01004646.1, from coordinate 163,365 downwards.
AAAACCTATATTAAGGATTTGATAGGTGAAATGGTGTTTAAAAAAACCTATAATTTTCTGTTCAAGCCACCTGACTGAACACTCTGATGGTTCAATTCTCCATGAATTTCTGGTTCCCTGCAGTACTGGGCAAGGCCCCCCTCTGACTTTGCTACTTATGCCCAGCATCATTCTGGTTCTGTGTTTCTCTGGATGTACTGTTCCCCACGTGCCTGGAAATTTTGTCACAGTAGCTGCTGAGGATTTTTCTATGATTCTTTCAAGTGTCTTACATCCCAAACTGAACTGCCATGTAATTGTGTAGCACCAGATTCAGGTAAATCCAGTGTTTCATATAAGCCTTGGTCTCAGTGCCATACTTGGCAAATGCAGATAAACTCCACAGAGCTGCCTCTCTGCCTACTGATGACTTAGTATACTGAGGACTTTATTCATTTTTTTAATTTACCACTCCAAAACTTTCTGGGCAGTCCCAAGTAAACCTAGTGGGCCTAATGCTTTCAGGAAATAATAGATTTATTACATCTTTTGTAAGCAAGGAGGCTGAACATATATCCAGAAAGTCCTGGTTTGCGAAATAATGTTCTTCACAGTTCTTGGTACAGGTGCACTTGTTTGGGGTAAAACTCTGGTTTGCAATGGAATGTTCACGGAAATTATTAGACTTCTTGGCACACTTCACCACCTGGTAGTTACTGAACAAGTTACATTATCAAGGTAAAACCAAATTCTGTGTTCAGTCTGTTACAAAAGCAGTCCTCAGACAGGCTTCACATGAGCTTCCAGCTGCATAATCACCTTTACTATTGCTTCTTTTTCTGGGCTATAAGGACTCATTGCCTCATCTGACATGTTAAATAAATGAAACAGCAGAACAGTATACACAGTGGGAATAACAGAGTTTAGAAGACTCTAGCTTCAGCATTTTCGAAGGCATCCCTGACATCACTGATGCTGTGAGGGTTTCTTGTACATGTGCACATATGATGTAGCAATCCTAGTGATTAGTGGGCTATTAGCAAAAAAGAATTTTGTTATAAATGCTCCCTCGAGCATTGTCTGTTCTAAGGAAAGAAAGTGCCTTGTGAGGCAGCCTGATGTTTGCCATACAACATGAACTACAGTTTTATAGCTACCAGTTTAATAAAGTTGTTCTGAATTTTTGTGATTTTTCTCTGTAGCCTTTTTAAGTCCTTCTGGTAACTGAAAGTTGGTGATGGCTCTCTTGGAATAACTGGTGTGATTTTGCTGTAGAAATATCCTTATTTGCTATGGAGAGGCAGAGATACTCTGTTGCGACAGAACCGGATAGGACCCAGTACATCATGACCTGGGTCCTGTTCAGCAGTGTTCGGTGCTGCTGGTATGTGAGTGAATAATTAATGCTTAATAAGAAACTAGTAAAGACCATGCACAAAAAGAAACAGCCCTAAAGTTGTTGTTACAGTTTTAGAAAGCAACAAGAAGTGTAAAGTTTATTATGTCACTCTGTGCAGTTTTGTTATTACAAAGCAGGGATGTTAAGGTCCATTAAGGATGAGGAAGGACATCACAGTCCTCTTGCTGGGCAGGTGCAGATGTTGGAATGAAGGATGCAAAATCTCGATGCTGTGTTTTGTGTTAGCACAGTGGTGTGCAACCCTTAGGACAGTCTAGCTCAAGCTTTGATTATATGTTTCTCCTTAGATTTCTCATTATTCACCTTTCTGAGTGATCAGCATTCATTTCCTTAAAGTGGCTTAAAATGCAGCTTCGATTTTTTCCTGTTTTCTGTATTTAGTGCCATTGTTCAGTTCCCATTAAATCTGCAGAAGTTGCTGTTGTGTGTATGAGGGTCCACAGCTGCAGTTGCTCAGAGCACATGGCACTGACTTTACTGCAGGCAGCACAGGGGGCAGTGCATTAATAGACCCTGTTGCACCTATCCTGTCCAGTTGCTGGTGTGCAGCAACTAGGTGAAATGAAATAGATTGGTTTTCCTCAAAAAAGGATTAAGTTCCCATGTACACAGCATGGCATCTGAAGGGCTTTTTCATAATACACAAAAAACCTAATGTTGCTCTTGCTTGTAAAAGAGCCACACATTTACTTCATAGCTGCATGATAATCTGGATGGTGACAAAATTGAGGCCACAGCATAGTAAGTGATGCAGCATTTCAGAAACAAAACCTAGCTAATACAGTAGAACTGTATGGGAGGGGAAAGTAGTTCTATTTTAAAATAAAACCAATTTCACACACTTTCATCTCCTCTCTCATACCCATATAAGTACACATATCTCCAAGTGGTCTGTCTGGCATTCAATCACATATGACAAGAATTGCAAATGTCAAGGGATGCAGGTGAGTAATAGTAATGCCAGTGTAAATCTGGTCACAGTGGGACTAGGAGCAAGACTTGGGAGAGCTGGCAGCATTGGCCAGGCTGTGGCTGTGGGTGTTGGGACATGCAGTGGCTCCCAGGTCATCTTTGTTGCTCAGAAAGGAATGAGAAATATTCTTAATTAAAACAAAAGGAGAGAAAAAAAAAGTTCCTTTATACACATTCACCTGCCCTTGTGTTTCCTCAGATTTTCTCGAGAGCCAGGTTAATCAAAACGCAGGGATTATCTTCAATTGTTTGGGCATGAGTTGGGAAGTCCTTGGCTGAGCAAGAGAGCCTGAAGGGGCTCCACCTCCTGCAGAGGGGCTGTGAAGGACTGCTTGGGAGAGATGAACTCTTCCTCCAGGGCAGCCAAAAACACAGAGTCCTCCAGAAATCTGCTCACTGCATTATATCTTGTCCCTGATTGATCTGTTGTTGCTAGACTATCCTGATTTAGGAAGGTTGTTTTGACACATCTGGTGTAAATGCATTAACCTCTAAATTCTAGAAATAGATCCATCCAGAAACTGGGTACACAGATCAGGCCTCAGGCAGTATCTTTCCAAATATAATTTGAAGCACTTGTGTGTCTGTGGAGTCTATCAATATCTTCAGTAAGTTTATTTATAAGGATTGAGTGCACAATGTTTTTAGGCAATAATAAGTGTGCTATCTCTATGGAAATGTCAGACTGGTACACTAACTTAAACATTTAGAAAGCAAAGAACTGTTTTAATTTGCTAGTGATAAAGCCATCACTTTCTGGAATAGAGTCATGTCCTCTGTGCAAGTGCTGGTTCCCATGACCCCTTTCTCTTAAGCATTCTTATTCCATCCTCTCCTACTGACATGTCCTCTGTCCCTGCACACTCTGATAACTTCATTCATTGGATTCTGTGAGTAGCAGTTTTCCTTTGGGGCTCAGTTGCCTCTGTGAGCCCACAGAGAGGGTTGTCAGGAACCATATTGGGGTTTATTGGGGAAACAAATTGCTGAGGCTGCTCCTGGACTAGCTCACAGCTGTATTTACGAGAGTACAGCCTTTTTTGTTTGTTAGTGTGCTCTTCTTTTGGAAGAGCAATGCACAGCAAAAAGAGTGCTTACCCTAAACTTGTACACTATCTTTTACAGCGATGGTTACACTCTGATCTTTTCAGAAATCTACTGTACATCCTTACACTCTGTGCAGGGTCTTTCATTTCCATGCGTGGGACCCTGCATGTGGATGTCATTGGGACCCAGTCTGCCCCCAGGGGTGCTCTGTGCACCCCTCCTCCTCTAGGTCATTGCTTCTGAGCAGGGAGAAGAGCAGCATTACTTGCAAGGTCTTAAAATGTTTTGTACTCTGTGTTGGACATTGGCTAAGTACACGTCAAGGTGGGAGTCCTTCGGAAAGACTGGAAGAATCTGTCCACTGACTGTTTCTAGTGGGCTAAGTTAAATCTTCTTGACTTCTGAATTAGAGTTTCCACGGAAAGTTCACTGTGATCTGCTTGGTAGGCTTGGCTTGTATAACTTTAGCATGTTAGCTTGCATTTCTGAAACATACAAATATGGTATGTAGAGGTCAAAGTAACTTAACACAAATCTCATCCTGAAAAATCCAGTGTATTGCAAACACTTTGTGTGAAAAACCCATTATGTATTCAGATTTTCAAGAAATTCCTCTCCTACTTCCATTACATTTCCATGTGTGTAATCAGTGTGAATTTAGAATCCCTTACAGGAGAGCTGCTGGAAGAAGAAAGCTGCAAGATGAACTGCTGGACAAAAAGTCCTGCTCTGTAAGCATTCTGTCACTGTACCTTTGAGCATTGCTTGCTTGTGTGTACAAGGAAGTATACACTTCCTTGCTTAACTGTTCTGCTTTCTGTGTTTCGTGCTCACTGCTGATGATTTTGTAGTGATTATTTCTTGCTTATTTTATGCTCTAAAGTATTTTCTTGCTGCCATTTCATCCCCAGACCTAGCACAGTGGCCGGACGATGTGCTGTGCTGTCTCACACACTCAGCCAGCCTCATCTCTGAGTTTTATGCCAAGAGACCTTGGAGGATGCTCTCCTTGCAGTGACTATGCAATCCCAGAAGATGGAAAGGCAGAAAAACATGACATGAGAAATAAAAAGCCTGGCATTTCAGATCCCATGTTTAATTTGGGAGCTGGCAGTTAGCGAAAGCACCCATTAGCTAGGAAACTCTGCAAATGCGCTATGATAATTAGTAAAAACCAAAGAATATGGGACCCCTGAATATAATTTTAATTAAAATCATTTTTCAGAGAACAACTTTTTAAAGGCATACTATCTTAGCAGCCCTGAGAGGAATATTAGTAGCAATATGAACTAGAAACTGACAATCACCTTTGGAGGAAGAACAGCTTGAATTGGTGGGCACAGTCAGATATGCCCTTTCCAGATCCATGTGGAGCAGTAACAAACTTACTGCCCTACTCCCAGAAGTTACTGATTCCTCAGCTGAGTAATTGAAGACCTGAGCACTTACGCTTTGCTGTCATAAAACAAGTTTGGTTAAATCCCCCAGCCAAGGGGGTGCTGATTTCTGATGAGATGAGGTAGCTAACAGCTGTGGCCAGTAGCTTTTAAACAGCTCTCACTTGATTGCTTATAATTACCTAATTATAATTTGAGTAAATTAAAAATACACTCTACTTAAACTGTCATTAACTCATGTTGGAGCTGGGACTTCTGCCTTCTAGATCAGCTTTTCTGAATAACAAAAATTTTAAAATCACGTTCCTTTTGCTCTCAAACACTGTGAAATCTGTTTCCATAAATTGCAATACAGTGTGTTAAGTCAGAGCCCAAAGTGCTAAAGCATGGGAAATACTGGCATCCAGAACCAATATCCTAGGTGTCTTGGAGTGACCAAAACACTAGGGCAGCCAGGATCTTTCATTTGTTTCATCAGAAGTTGGCAAGTGTATGAAAAAAAAAATTTATCTTTATTGTTTGTGATTCTATGGGCCCCCTTGTCTACTCTGGACTTTTTCTTCATTTTTCCTGTCAGTCATGAAGGCTGTGGCCTTACGAGCCTTTGCTGACTGAGTAGTTGCTGAGGATGTTTTATTCTTCCTTTCCCAGGGCCCCTGGCTCAGGAGCCCCCAGCTTTGAAGTGTCAGTGTTAGTAGGAAACCTTGACTTAAACAACATCAGTTTTGTCATGTTCTTGTCCAAAGGCAACCTGACAGCTCAGAGGCTTGTTTCCTATGTGCTGACTTGCCCTAAAACCTAGATTTTTGGATTATATCACCACTGGTAAAATAAATCAGTGCGTGTTTGTCCAATACAGTCTTGTTATACTTTAATAATAATTTCTGCTGTCGCAGTGTCCTCAAGTTTGTTGATACCATACAAAGTCACTGATAAGAGGTGGTGAGGTGGTAAGAATTGCACTGTGAGAAAACCCCATAAACAAATCTGTCATTTCTGTATGAACACACACAGACTTCATATCCATTGACTTTTGTTAGCCGACGGCTTGGGTTGTGCAGTTAAACTCCTCAAAGAACGTTTTTATCATTGTTTAAATACAATGTAAGTATGTATATATTTGTGTGTATAAACCCAGCCTTTTGACTTTGAGCATGCTTTGAGGTGACAACTTCTATGAAGGTTTAAAAACCACATAAGCTGCAGCATTCGGCTCTTTCATAATCGTGAATTCAAGTCACATCTCAGAAATGCTGTTAGGTCATGGTTGCTGAGAAGTCCTGGATAAATTGCTGCTGTCAGCAGCTGAGCAGTCCAGGCTGGGGAGGATTTCTGTTTCTGCTGCCTCTGTGGAGAGAGCCAGGAGTGAGAAAAAGCAGCTGTGGACCTCAGTGGCTTTCTCTGAAACTAGACAAAGCCTATGATGAGAGGAGGAGAGACCATTCTAAGAAAGATTGGGGGTGTAAGGGGAGCAGTGGTGCCTGACATACAAGAACTCATTTAAGTCAGTATCCTGCCTCTTTTATAAAAATGAGAAGGGTGGAGGTTGCTCCAGAGCTGGGCAAATCCCCTGAACCAGAGAGATACATTACTGGACTGCACCCACAATGCATATCTTTGAAGTTGTGCATGTCGAACTGAAGTAGTCAAGGGAAAATTGCCATTTACTGGGGATTTACCAAATGTGGCATTTCTTAATACGCAAAGCTGATGCCACAGCAAACAGAGACCCATGGAAAACTGAGTGAATCACTGCAGCTGTTAATGGGTTTCTGAGGAATCTCCTCTGTGCCTGGTAAGAACCTTTCTTTTATTAGTTTGAGACCGCTAGAACAGTTTATCTGCCCTGTGGGTGCTATTAACATATGCCAAGAATATCAAGATAATATCAGCAACACAGAATGAGAAATAATAATTTAGGGACTGAAATGTAATGGACTCAGGGGAACATGTGAACTAGTGACTGAACTAGTGACTGAATAAAGTGGGAAACCAAACATTACTGGGGGGTTTCTTTCAACTATGCCACATTAAACTTCCCTGTGCATGAGTCTATAATGAAAGCACTCATGCTTACTTACCTTCAACATGAGTCAAACCCTTGTCAGTGAAAGGCTGCATGATATGACAGTTTAAAATATTGAAGATGTGCAAGGTTTATCATAGTGTCTTAGCCACCAATATCTTCATACACAAAAAGTGTGGATTTGACCCTGTTCCCTGAATGAAGCAGTCCTTTGTTTTGTTAACATGTTGTTCTTTTTTCAGAAAGACTTTTCATTACCAGAAGAGTGCTTTTGTGAAATGAATACTTATGAATGAGTATATTGAATTATATTTATTTCATTTTACCAATTTCATAGTCAAATGAAGATCTGGCAAAAACCACGTCCTTATTGCTTCAGTCTATGTCATTTACTTGGACTACAGGACTTTTGCAACAGGGAATATCCCTTACTCTGTGCACACCTAATATCTCTCTTGAGCTCTTCCTGTGTTGCTTTAGTATAGTAACCACGTGGAGGATCAAAATGAAGGGATTAAAGGAAAGGACACATGTATATAAAGCCTGCATTACTGCTAGATTATGTGGGCTATTTTTACAAGTAAATTATGGGCTATGTGCAGGCAAGTTTGCTGGTAATACTTCTAACAAGAACAAAAAGTGAGTGTGACCACAATTTTAGCCATAATGGATTGATACACCTTAGTGTCTTTTATACTGTAGCCAAGAAAAAGGCATCTGTAAAGAGCAGTTAAGAAAACAAAGTAATTTTAATATGTGGATATGATAAAAAAAATTAATCTCTTCAGATTTGAAAGACATTTTTAAAAGTGACAATGCAAACTCTGAGTGAAAGGGCATATTATTATTATTAGTGACTGAGACAGGCTGACACGGTCAGCCTGTTTTTAAACTTGGGTTTAAAAGTTGTTCAGTTTTGCAAATAGCTGTGAAAAAACACGGCAAGGGGAAGGAAATAATGTCTGGACCTTATTCAGTAGGTGGGTATCTTGGTTTTTTCCTATGCATAAAGCTGTTGAGAACAGAGATTTTGTCATTTCTATGTCTCCTTATTCAAAGTTTGTCCTATTATAACTTTGTAATTTCACAGAGAACAAAAAAAGATACTACAGATTCATAAAACAGTGAGTATTCCTTAGTTCAGAAATGAAAGACCTAGCTGTATGTTTTCCATTGAGTTTTGGAAGCCACCACAAAAAAGCATTAAATATATGTGATGCTATCCCATGGAAAATGTGTAATCGAACTCCATTTTTGCCACCACAAAAAATAACCCAGTGTTTCAATAATAGGGCATGACAGTATGAAACTGTTGTCACAGAGGCCAGATACAGTTTTTGAGCAGAATTTAGGATGCTCCCTGACTTTACTTGTTTGAAAACTGAGTATTGATTTTCACTTACTCCATGTCACAAGAACACATCAGACCTCCTATCTTACTAATCAGCTGAAAAGTGAAAACATATGCTTATTGTCTAGATCTGCCTTTTTAATATCCTCTTCTTTTATTACCTGACATTATAAGATTGTTGCTATTTCTATCCTGTTTTTTTGGGATATGCTCTTAATTCCAAAATGACAGAGACCAGCTGAGTACCTATGGATGGATACCTGATAGAAGTGAAGAGCTGAAGAATATTTATTTAAGAACCTATCGTCTTTAAAATTCTGATTTTTTTTTTTTTGCTAGCCTTTTTATTTAAAAGTTAGAAATTCAAAGCCTTTGGTAAGGGACATACTCTTAGCCAAATGAAGTAAGATTGGCTGAAGTTAAAATGCCTACATGGCTGTTGTTTCCTCTCCTGGTCCCTTACAGTGCCCACCTGCTGTTGAAAACCAGAGCTTTTAGTTTCTGAGTGAAATTTTTGCTCTTCACTACTCTACTGAGGCAGTTTGGAGATATAATTTAATGTAATGAGTCAGAGGCTCAGTTTCATCACATGAAGATCAGGTGAAAAACAGCCTTCAATTATGCCTCAGGATTTTGTCCCACTCATCTCTTCAGTGCCTTAGCTTGTTTCCTCATTTCATGCAGGGTAAGTCACTTTACACCAGATATCTGGGAGCAACATTTGGGCACCACTAATGCCTGGGCTGTCTTCATAATAGGCCTGCTTGGTGCTTACAATTTAAAATACATGTGCAGATTTAGCCTCTGTTGCATCTCTTTGATAATACCTGCAAGACAAAGGCTCGAGAGCATTCCAGAGCCACAGACCCCTCCGAAGGATCAGCTTCTGCTTTGCTGCAGCTACTAATCTCTTGGCAGTGGGGAAGCGTGGTCCTGCTCACTCTCAAAGAGAGGACCACCCTGGCTCAGGAGCGGTGGGGCCGGAGGAGAGGTGGGGCTGGTACTGTTGGAATCAGCATGGCCAGAACAGGAAAATGGGGAATTATGGAATGCATCTGGGACCTGCAGGCATCTTGTTTTCATTGCACATTTCAGAAACACAAATTAATAACTGGGGTTTTTTTGCATTGCTTAGAAGAGACATTACATAACCTTCCTGTGCAATTGTACATCTCCAAGTATGGCCTAAGTTACACAAGCTAAATGGCCTCCTTAAGGTCTGTGTCCTTGACAGTGTACTTGCAGTGCTTGTTGATTTATGCTCTTGTGTTTGTCCTATTTTGCAAATGCAAATATTTTCTCAGGTATTTAAAAAGCCACACCACTGTTTTCTGTAAAATATAGCCACCCCTCCAGTTCTAAAGAGTAAAGCCCTTAAAAGAATTTATCTTGAGCAGAGCATCAAATAACAAATAAATCACATATCCAATAATATATCCAGCAAAGAGCCTCTTAGTTGAATAAATACATCCATTTCTAAGGATCATTGTTGCATCAAACACCTCATGTGGTACTCTGCCTCTTCCCTCTCCAGCCTCCCACAAAATTTAGTAAAATACCAATAGATTTGATCTAAAGATGAGAATTCTTTGTGTTTGGGAAGTGACACTGACAAAATTAATGGACCCTGAGAATATAATCATAACTGTATGCAAGTTTGCTCTCAAGCCCCAGAGCTGTCCTAGTTTCTGGAAGTTGTCTAGCATGGGATGGGTTCTGAGCATGGATGTGCCACAGACCTTCCCTGTCAGGCTGAGTGGTTAGTGCAAACAAGAGCTGTGTTGTCTGGATGCAGTAAAGAAGAAGGTATTAACAGATTACTGTGGATGCTTTTCAGTGGCTGCAATTAAGATGAACAGGCCAAATCCACATACCATTGTATGGAGATGGCTGGCACTGAAAATAAGACCTGTAGCTTTTAAGTATAAATTATTCTCTGATGTTAATTGCACATGCCAGGTCTTATTTAAAAGGCACAATCTGAAAGCATAGCAGCAGAAAAGAAATGAGAATGTCCCCATTCATCTTAGCTTTGATGTCTAAACAACAATTTAAATACCCATTATTGATTTGCTACAGAAACACTGGAACATCCAGCAAATGGTTTTATTTCACTTTAGCTGGAAATGCTAATATTTGTCCAGTTGACTGATTGTTCCACGTGTGCATAAGTCTATGACAGTGATATGAATAGAATATAATAACAAAGTCATAAAATCAATCTCAGCTGACCACATTCTCTTTCACTTTCTGAGAATACTTGCAAGGAATTAATGAGCTTAGTAACCAATCACTTCACATTTAAAATTAGCTTAAAAGAAGTGCAAGAGATATAATATTTTCTAGGAAAAAAAAAAGGAATACATACTTTAGTTATCTTTCCCTTTAACACCTCTGAATATAAGTACTGCCTTCACATAGCCTAGCAAATGAGATGTAGAGATACTTCTCCCTGTGTTGCCTCCAGATGCTGCTTGGGTTCAGCACTTTGGGATGAGACTGGCCTGCTCTGGAGGTACAAGCTCAGACCTCCACCCCATGTGCCACTGCATCCCATAAATGTCCCTGCTTGGATCTGCGCTGGCCTGGGTGCCAGTGCTGCATTGTGTGGCTTTATGTGCTGAAGTGAGCACTCTCTCTGTCTTACTCTCCACTCGTCTCTTCTTCCCCTGGGGCCAGCCTGGGGCCAGCCTGGGGCCAGCCTGGGCACCCTGCAGAGTGGGATAGGGGCTGTTGGGGCTGCCCTGGGGCACTCCCCACGTTGCCCTCAGCTCCTGCCCCTTCCCTGCTCTGCGGGTCCCTGGGAACATTGGACCAGTTGGGCTCCTGTTCCCCCGGGTGCCCAGTGTCTGGGGTGGGGCTGGGTGCAGCAGGTGACAGCAGGTGACATTTCCTCTGGCCCTTGGCTTTCACAGACTGAGCCTTGCTCCCTGGGTATGCTGCCATAGGCGAGGGGAAAGCAGTGGTGAGGGAGGAGGTATTTTTCCCCATCTTACCATTTTTCTTGTGCTGTTTTTGCTTTGTGTAATGGGAAGGCAGCCTTTGGTATGCCAGGGGCTGCCAGGACACTTGACCTGCTCTCAGTCAAAAACCTCAGCTGTGCTCAGTGCCTTGTCAGACACAGTGCTTCAGGCCCCTTGTGTGGCTATATGTTTGGAGAGGCTCTGTCACAATGAGGTCCTGGTGTTGATGACACTTCTGGTGTCAGCATGATGCAGACATCCCACTCCCTGCCAGGGACTTTCCAGGGGAGACGAAGAGGAGCAGCAGCTTTTGGGGTGGTGCAGCCCAGCAGTGCTGCTGGCTCCATCCTCCCTGCACTGCCTGGGCTCTGCCTGCCACCAGCACAGAGAAATGCCCACATTCCTGTGCCCACGTTCCTGTGCCCACGTTCCTTTCCTCCCCACTTTAATGAGCTCATGACCCCTAATGGAGATGCTGCCCTTGTAACAGGTGCTTTCAGCCATGGTGCCTGTAGCTTTTGGCACCGTGTGGCCAAGTAGGGCTGTGCACATGGACCATCAGACACAATTACTTTCTCTTGTAGTGCTCCATTAAGATTTAAAAAACCCAAGGAGCACTTTGGTAATTCTTACATAAAAATCAGGTACCTACAGTTGGTAGCTCATGTTTCTAAATTAACTCTTTGGTAAGAGGCAATAGTTCCAAGAAGGGGTCTTGTGGAGGCAGATAGGGCCAGGTGCCTCAGCAGCTCTGTCAGCGCCAGGCACTGCAACCCCATGCCAGCATCAGCTGATAAACACAGCAGCTTCTGGCACATTTGAACCACAGATTAGTTCTAACAGAAATGCATCTTTTCTTACTCCTACTCTTTGGATTCTTTGTGCTGTGGTTTTGTCATCATATGGAATGGGATTTTTGACTTACTAAGCGATACACTTGCATGTCTCTATTCAGTAAAAAGGAACAAATTAAGTGGCTGTGACCACAGCTTCTGTGCAGCTGAAGCCAACTGCAGCATGGCCAGGAGTCTCTTATATCCATGGTGAAAGATTAAATTTAGCAAAACAGTTTAGAGCATTAGCACAAATCTGCAGTTATAGCACAGCACTCTGCCAGTCACACTCTTGAAAAATCAATAGCAAGGTATGCGCTCAGTTTTTCTCAGAGAAGGTTACAATTTTCTTACAGCGACAAAATTAGCATTAAGAGCTGGCTTCATGCAGACATTTATATGCTGGCATGAGTCATGAACTTGAAAAGGAGTCTGCCTAGGTAATTAATTTTCTCTGTGTTATTGCAGATCTTGTCTTTGCTCATGTATTTTTTTTTTAAAGGCTACATCTAAAAACTATTTTAACCCTAAGATTTTGGGCTGAATTTAATTTTGATAGTACTCTTCAACATGACCTCCAATACAGGAGATAGTGGAAATTCAGTTTTAAATTCATGAGAGTTTTGTGTTTTAAGTATTTGCCTGGAATTAAGTGGATCTGCCACAGAAGACCATGTGTGTGATCATTTGCAAGTTCTTCCCTGCTTTTGCTGCCAGCTTTAATATGGGGCTAATTATATTCATCATAAGAATGTCCCAGGAGTTGAAACTCTTTGTGAAGAAGCCTGATTTCATGATGGCAGAGATTCCCTGATCTACTGCATGTCACAAAGCTGGGCTCTTCCAGGGCCAGTGGAAATGCCTTATACACGTGTGGAGAGAGCTGAGTCATTTACCTCATTCTTCTCAGGCTGTGGCAGAGCGGAAAGCAGGCACAGGCTCGTACCACCACTACCTTTTATAGCAACCATTTTTTTACTTCAGACTGATGTCCTTCTGGAAATGTCATCTAGGAACTCTCCTCAAAGTGCTGGGAGATGCCCTGAATCTCAGACAGCACTGAAGAGCCTTTTTTCTCCACCATCATTGTTGTTTCTCCTGCCAATACTGTCCCGTAGATGAGAAGAGGTTCAAAATACAGGGCAGAATTACTGAGATCTCACAGGCACCATCTCATCAGGCAGCATTCAGTTGATGCTGAAGGTCACATGAACACTGCTGACAGGCTGATACATAAACATAATTTGTCCACATGAAGCAAATGAAAAGTTAGTTTGCATCCCTGCAAACCTCTCTGGATCCTTGTAAGCTGGCACAAAGCTTCTGAAGGCTTTCAGTGGCACAGTGTTATTACTACAGGTGCAAAACAGCATCTGCAGATAGGCAGCAGGTTAAAATACATGCTCGGTGTTCTTGGGAATGTCACTTGGTGTACTTACCATGCTGAGACTCAAGAGTACAATACTGAATTTCTGGTATATAAGAAACACAGCATGCTAGATTTATGGATTCTTGTGCAACTTATGGCACCAACAAATACAAATAAAAACACATCTTCAGTAAATATGTACATGAGCAAATCCGTCCTTAAGAAAATACATGCTTTAGGTCCTAGGAGTTGATGGCTTGGAAAAGTACTTTTCATTGAACATATTTTTGTAATACTTGGATGCATATCTCAATGGCATATTTTGGACACCAAGAATTTATCTCTGGATGAAAAAGAAGTATTTTTCTTAGCTCACTGAACTTTTGAATAATCAATTGGTTGTCATCCATAGGTAAATTTATTCTAAAACTGCGATTAATATGGTTTACAAGTGTTACTGTGAGTGATACACTGATCATTTTCATGATAGTGTAATGTTTTTCTAAAGTTTGTGCTGTATAACTTTTTTTGCAACTTGCTTTCCTTCAAGAAAAGAGGTAGTTTTTGTCTGATACTGCTTTGACAACAAGAAGACATAAAACTGTTGAAACCCTTTGGATTATCATAGAATCATGGAAAAATTTGAAGAGACCTTTAAAGGCTGTCTACATGCAGTCCCCTGCAGTAACCAGGGACATCTTCAACTAGATCAGACTCCCATCCAACCTGACCTTGAATGTTTCCAGGGTTGAGAAATCTACCAGGTTGCTTCTTGGGCAACCTGTTCCAGTGTTTCACGCCCTTTCTTGTAAAAAAACTTCTTTATATCTAATCTAAATTGACCCTCCTTAAGAGGTCAATGGTTTTTTTGACCTTAAAACCATTGCCTCTCATCTTATTGTAACATGCCCTCCTAAAAAGCAGATTTGTTCTGGATTTGTTAGTGCCAAACCTTGTTTTACACAAGAAAAGAAAATTGTTTGTTCGGGGAGAGATTTATGGAAAAAAATAAGTGTCACAAGCACCAAAGTTCAGCAGCAGTTGTGCTTCTGTGTGGGGTGTGCACTTGTCCCACCTGCACTGTGTCTGTGGCAGAATGGAGCAGACCCACTCCATTGACCATGTGCTGTGGACACCACATGCACAGGAGTTAGCCAGATCCCTGATGTCCCACATGAGCAATACTAAGTCATCATAAGCAAATTCACTTTTCAAATTTATATGCTTATGAAGGCATTGCTGTTAGAAAAGGCCTCTGGATGCATGGCTTGGGTTGTTAAGGACACCATCTTGGGAGCAATATGCTCAGAAAGACACTTGGGAAAAAACTGTCCCAGCCAATACATGGCTCAAATGCCAAAGTATGCAGCAAAACCAAGTTAAATAAACTCCAAAATCTATTTATACTGCTGATTGATGACTGCTCACTAGGTCCCATGGTTTTGTCCTTTTCCTTGGGTTTACTCTTTTCCTTCTTTGAGAACCCCTTTTTCAAAATCTCTTTTTATCTTGTACCAAACAGGTATGAAAAGCATGGTGTCCCTTATTTTCCTGCGTGTCTAGTTATTGAAGAAAGGGAGACTTGAGGAATCATCCAGTCCATCCTCTTGGGCAAAAAACAGGTTTTTTCTTACGCTCACAGGCTTAGCATAAGAGTATGGTCTCTGTCTTCTCCATATTAGCTCAAACACCTGATAAGTGATGATCATGCAGGAAAGCAGCAGGATGATTAGCTATTCCCAGTACTGTGTTGTCAATGGGCTGCCTTCCATGACATCCACCACTATTCCACCAGATACTCCATCCAGGAAAATACATCTGGGAAAATACCCTAACTTCAAAGGCTTAGTGTTGAACCTGCTTGCAATCTCAAAATTCCTTTTTTTTTATCTTGGAAAATAAGCTGATAGTATTTTTTCTAAGCCTGGTTCTTTTATTTTTTACAATTTTTTTTATTTATAGAGGGAAATAGGTTAGAGCCTTTTGCTCCAAAGACAAGGGTGAAAACAGCCATGAGTTGATGGTTAAGAAAAATTCCCATTGATTAAAAGAATGCTTAAATGTTCTTTCAGGACAGAAGAAATTAACTCTGTTTTGTTAAAACATCTTAAACTGGGTGGGAAAATGTTCTGCTTCCCAGTGACTGTGTTTCTCCCTCAAGATACCATTTTGAGAGGCTCACCCTTTTTCTGAAATACTTTCTAAGCTAGACACTAATTTCTCTGCTGGCTAGACACTAACTTCTCTGATTTATCTATCTCAGTTATTTATTTTCCCTTCATTTGCTCTGGAGGAAGGGAGTGTCCATTTCAGGTTCTGGTTGCTTTTTCATTAAACTCTGAATTTATGCTGTTTGTGCAGCACCTGGCAGGGAGAGCTCTCTGCTCACACCCAGGACTCTGCTATCACAGCTGTGCTGGAGGAATCACGCTGCTCTGGGAATATCACTGGTGCATGGAGCTGGGAAAGGCTGGTGGCTCCATGTGTTTTCAGGTCTCTCTGGCTTCCACTCAGCATTGGTGAAGTGTTCCTGATTCACAGTCATTCTCAGTTGCAAGAGGGGAGATAGAGATGCTGAGAGGGGTGAGCTTCCCTGTGAGGACTGGGAGAAGTGGGAGTGGGCTGTAGGGAAGCCCCACACATGGGTGCTGGCTTTTTGGGAGGAGGCAGCAGCCACACAGACATCTCCCACCCAGTCTGGATCCAAGGCCCCTCCTGTGTTGAGCAAAATCAGCATTCCGGAGGCCGTCTTGGTACACAGGACTGAAACGTTGGTCTGCGTGCTAAATATTTTTGGATAGCCTGAATATGAGATGTGGGACAAGAAGGTTCTTTTTACTGTATTGTATTTTAAGGAAAGGTAGTTGGGCAGTTGCCAATAAAGAAAATTTTGCTTCCAGCTTTGAGGGGAAATTTGCATTGCCCTGCTTTCTTTTCCATATATATATGTGGATATATATATATATATATGGAAAATTATTTTGTTTTGTAATAATAACGGGTTTGTTTGTTCAGCACACTTTAATGTTTAACCAATAGCTTTTTATTTTAACAATAGAGTTGCTCTAAGACACACTCAGAAGTTTTGATCATTTTTGATGGCTGTCTTCTTGACTACTGAATGTGTTTAGAACCATTAATGACATCACTTTGGCAAGAAGAAGTTTTATTTGAGGAGCAGTTTTGAAATCTCTGAGCTTTCTTGTCTCCATGTACAGCAGTTTATACTGAAATTCTACAGCACACCTATCCTGGGTACTAGCTGGAGGAGAGAGTGTAAAAATTTCAGTCTAATACAGTTTTGTGGAGCAACCTTTGATGCATGACCACACTGAACTGAGAGGACAAAAACAAAATCCTATGAATGATGTGGCTGAGACTTGGCTTAGCCTGAGCTGGGTCTTAGGTTGTCTTATTTCTCAACGCCAATTATTCCAAGTTATATTAAAAAACCCTCACCTTCTTGCACTTGCTTTTCCCTCTAAAGGGTATGTGAAGAACTCTGTGTGATGCCAAAAACAATATTAGTTTTTGGAATCAGCTTTCAGGATGTGCTGAAAGTTGTGTAATCAGCACCTTACCTCTCAGAAAGAGGTGCCTTACTCTCCAGCATCTCACAGCAAGTGGGGCCTGGGAAAGTTGGTTTTTTCGAATACTCGAGAGACCTGAGTAGAGAATTAAATAGTCTGGAAGTGTATCAAAAGTTTCTCCACCCTGGGTTCAAAGCTAGTCCCATCTTGACATCAGACTCTTTCTCCAGGCTACAACAATATTTGGGGGAAATAAAAACTCAGTCAAAAGAAACTTTGAAAATATCATAGGAATTAGAAGAATACAGTAAAAAAAAAAAGCTAAATCAGGTTATAATTTTTGCTAAAACCTGAGGGAAAAGCAGTAATAATATTGTGAGAAGCACTGGAAAAGAAATGTGCACAAGTAGGGGAGTGAACTGTTGGCAGTACTGCCTAGTCCACAGGCGAGCTATGATCCAGCATAAAGAATTCCA
Organism: Vireo altiloquus; assembly: GCA_013396875.1. Taxonomy (NCBI): domain Eukaryota; kingdom Metazoa; phylum Chordata; class Aves; order Passeriformes; family Vireonidae; genus Vireo; species Vireo altiloquus. The sequence goes on along the minus strand of VZRF01004646.1, from coordinate 146,002 downwards.
AGTGATCAGAAACCATGTCCTGTGCTCTCAGCTTCGAAACCATGTACCCTCTACAGACTACAGCATTGCTGTCCTAATATGAATGTGTATTCAGAAAGTACTTAATACAATATAATCATGTTTTTACCTGCATTTGGTGATTTGAAACGGGAGTTGGTTACCGTAATACCCTTCCTGAGACCATATGGTGATACAATTTCAATTTACTTTGAAGTACTGGGCTGTGGGGCTCTAGAAGTTGCTTCAGATGTTGTTCAGCTTTCCTTGCTGCGGTCACTGTGTCTGAGCAAATGGTTGGTGGATGTCAGTACCCACTTCATCGCCTCGGTGCGTGTGAACCAGAGCTCTGACTCGCAGAGAAGTGGTCTCTTTTTAGATGGTTTAAATAATATTTGGGTTTAGATGACATTTATGAAGCACCTTGAAGTCCACATAAGATAGGCCATTCAGGACTATGCATGTGTAAGCAACTTGTCTCTCCTTTTCAGCAGCTGCCTAAGCAAGTTTTGCGATTAAACGTTGTGTGTTTTGGACTGTGGTTCCACAGCGCAAGTGGTTTGGCAGCAGCGCTGGATGAATGAGTTCCAGCCCCTGGCACTGTGCTTAGGGCCACAGAGCTGGTGCAAAGTGGGGTTTTGCCTTTGATACAGCTGGGAGGGAGACAGTTCTTGGGCATCACGGAATTCTTGGGCCACCGGCCCACCAGGCTTATGAATTGCTGAACGCATGTACAGTGTGATGTTCATAGTAGAATAATTACTAAGTGGTCAAATGTGACTGACATGAGCTCATTTGGTTAGAGCATGGTGCTAATAATGCCAAGGTTGTGTGGACTTGATCCTTGTGGGTCCCTTCCAACCGAGAATATTCTGTGACTTGAAAGTGGATTTTTGTTCAGCAAAGAATGCTCCTCTTGTTGCATGGTTGTTCAGAAAAGGCTGGTCCATGCTCCCCAGGGAATGAGCTGGGGCTTGGCAGGACAAGCAGGAAAGCAGTGCTGGTGCTGAGAGAACCCAGCTGGAACCATACCCTGCTCCTGGCCTCCAGAGCTCACACCAAGCCAGGGTTTGTTCAAAGGTCCAATGAGGAAAAGTGTATTGTTCCGTACTCATAATAACAAACTCCTCTGTCTCCAGATAAGTAGAACACTTCAGGATAAGCTAGACCTGGAGATTTGGACCGGAGCATCCTGAAGGGAGAAATAAAGCCATTAAGATGATATAATAAGGGACAATACCAGCACTTATTTCTGCTGAGATCTCCTCTTTGTAAATGGCTAAGTAAACAACCCAGGGAGCCACTGGCCACTTTGTCTCACTTCAATATCTAGCATAGCAAAAAGCAAATAGAGAGATTCTTCTGTAAATGGTCAGATGGTAACAGGTTGATATACTGTGGGAAATATGGGTTTTTAGAAAACAGAGAAGACTTTGCAAAGCTTGTATATTTTTGAAGCAATCATAAGCTTTTTAATAAGGTAGTTGATATGAAATTCAGGGTTGATATCACATTGAAACTGAGTTTAGAAATGTAAATACCTTTGTGTCAAGGGTAAATCCGTATTTAGTTTTGCTTTCATGAATTATCTGGAATTTTAAACTAGTTGATTATTGCAATTTGTGGAAAGTTACAGTTTTGGAGCACTGAAACTGCCTTGGAGAGTTCTAACAAAACCTGTGACTCCCAAAAAGAAATTCAACATCATAAAGTTATGTCAATGAGAGGAAAAAAAATCCCAAGACAAACTTTTATCAATCAAAACCCAGAGGAGAAAAAGGTTATATAGTAACAGTGAGGAAGAGGGTCTGAGCATTAATATATAACAAATTAAACACACCACAGCATAAATTGCAAAAAGGCATTAGGAGACTTGTCTGTTCCAGGCAAGTCTCCTAATGTTTCAGTTCCCTCTGATCCAGGATTACATTCAGTTCTTCACTACAAGAAAACTGCACAGTTTAAAGATAAAGTGTGTTAAAGTAATGGCAGATTTTAATTTCAGATTGTATACAGTGTGTGTGCCCTGGACATGTATTATTACAGGTCATGGTAATGATTCTGAGTTCTGTTTATCCTTTGTCTTCCCTTTAAGTCCTCAGAGTGATCCTTTTCTCTGAACAACACTGGAAACAGTGGGAAAAACAGAGAGCAAACAACAAGCCAATTCAGTGAACTAGAGAGGGATAACTCCAAAAGTTAGGAAAAATTAGGCTTAAGGCCAACTTTCACGAGAAAACAGGTAGAGCTGGAAATACACAGTCTAATAGGAGGGCCAGAAGCACTATTACATTTTTTTTCCAACAAAATGCTGGTATTTTTAAAAATAGTAACAGAAAGAAAAGAATTACTGTGGGTGACCAAAGAAATAAGCCAGCACAGAAAAGGTGAGTCAAACAATATATTTGGGAAAAAAAAGTAAGACTGTTTAAAAAAAAAAGGGAAAGATTTGCATCACCCATGGAGTTTGTTGTGCTTAAAACCAGCTTTATTCTTAGGAATTACAAAGTGATTATAAGGAAACTTTATTTTCTATGGAAAAGCTGGGCTTTGTTGAAACACACAAAAAAATTACCTCAAAAAGTGCTCACCATACTTTTTTTTCAGTGCATTTCCTTAAAAACAAATTACTAAATGTTGAGATTTTCTATTGATAATTCACATTATGTGCTGGAACAGAAGCAAACTTTTTTTGTGAAGGCAAAGGTTTTTCCCAATCACCTCTCTGTCTTGCTTTGCTTGTGTGAACAAGATGTGGCTGTATAACGGTGCTAAACCTTGGTGAAGTAGAGATCACATCCATGATCAGGCATCCAAGAGGGCAGAATACCTCACCCTCTGTGCTTTGAGTGTCCCCTGCTGCAGAGATGCCTGAGGGCAGACAGTGATGTTAAAGCTTCCCAGCAGTGGCAGCAAGATGAAAGAGGCCAACCAGGAGCTCCTTCCTTCCTTGCAGCTCTGAAATGCGTGGCAGGAGAGCACCTTCCATCCCCTATGTTTCTTCAAAACTGTTTTCCTTGCAGAAGAGGGAAACTTCTGCAATTTTCTGCCTTCCCTTTGCCTTGCTGCTATGGGTTCCTAGAGGAGAAAAATAGAAAACAAGGAATAAAGCTGCGGTGCACATTGGGCAGCTGTTCTGAATCCTTAGCCTTTAGAAAGGAAAAATAGCTTGAAACAGCAACAGACACTTTTGGGTTCAGCTCTGTGTCTTCAGCAGACTACAAATTATCTGACTTGCAAACTCTGCAGTATGATGGGTTAAGTAAATGCCCTTTTGCTTCTGGACAACAAGCCCAAATAATATAAAAGTAGTGTCCAGTTACAAAATTATCAAACAATTGTGTTTCTTTCCTAGTCCATGCTCATAAATGGCAGCAGCCAAGGCATGCATGGGTGCTGTGTGTCTGAGCAGCAGTAAATGAGTGGGGCTCTCCAGGACAGCGAGCAGAGCCTTCTGTGACAAGCCCAAGCACTTGGGAGGTGAGGGAGCAGAGAGGGTGGTGACAGCAGGGGAATGCAGGGACTGCTGGTGGCCTCTGCAGAAGAGCAGGGACGAGCTTTGTGTTGATCTTTCAAAGCAGTGAGCATTTCTCAAGAGAGCCTATCGGCTTTTCTTGCTAAATATAGGCCTGCCTTTCTCCTTTCCAGTCAGCAAGCGTGGCTGGCTGTGGGTGCCAAAGCTGTCTGAAGACTCTGTCCTTCCTACTCCTCCTGGCCCGCTCGTGCCTTCTGTGTCCAGCTGTGTCACAGCTAGGGAAGCTTTGCTGCTCCCAGCATGGAGCTTGCGCTGGGGAAGGAGCAGGGCCACCTGCCCTGCAGTGGCTGTGCCCTAGGGAGCCAGGTGAATGTCTGGCTGTGCACAGAACTCAGGTGGGATTTGGGGTTCTGGACAGACTGTCTGTCAAATTGTGCTCTGCTCTGCCGAGGTCTCCCTGTCACTGGTGAATTCAAAATAAAAGCCAGAAGAGCCATCCTGCAGAGGGTCTTGTTCTCTGAATGTGAGCCTGTACATCAAAGGACCGTGTTTCAGTATCACGCATTAAGGTAGGCATATGTGAGCTGAGTCCATACCAATCCTCTGGCTCCAAGTACAGGAAAGCATCCTTCTTCAAGAGTACTCTTGAGCTTTCATTTGTAGATCTGTTTTTATGGCATCCTGGTTTCTAGAGTGAAAGGCACATTAATGTCCTGTGAAATTGGAGCTCCAGTGAACAGCAGTACTGAAATCTCTTACTACATCCCCTCCAGCCTAGTGAGACCTAAAGGCCCCTTCTGCAGAGAAACTTGATCTGTTTAAACCTGAATCTTTATGCTAAAAGTTAATGCATCATATGTGAAGTTTAAATCAAATCTGAAATCTAAAATGCATTAATTTAAAAAACATTATTTCCTCTTAGTATTCTTATTCATCCTTTTAGTAAAAAATATCGTCTTTACTGATATCACTTTGTCCAAAAGCAATTCACTTTGCAGCCATTTTTTTTTCCCTGCTCCTTACTTCTTTTTGAAGACATTCAGCTTCATGGTTCTCCTTTCTTTCCTCCCCTTTTCAGACTTTATTTTGCAAGCAACTTTTTATAGAGCAGTTCAGCATTTGTAAACTTTTGTTAGTGGTGCAGCTAGATTGCTAGTGATAGCACTGCGTTTTCCTCTGAGAGACCCCACAGATGAGGTGCCAAACTCCTGTGAGGTGTTGGTACATTAACATAAGAACTGGGATACTGGTGGAGATCAAGAGAGGATCCCTAACACCCTAATGCTATTTCCTGTTGGAGGCAGGAATGATGATTAAAAAGAAGTGTAGTAGACAGCAGAACAATTATGAAGTGTAAGACATAAGTTGTGTTTTCCCCTTCCTTGTGGTTAGTGATTTAGGGTCTTCTGTACAATAGACAATATTCTACACAATAATCTGAGTGATGTTGTTTAATAGCCTGTCTTGGTCTGCTGAGGAAGGTAGGAGCCTCCCTTGGAATGGAAAATGTAACCCCCTTCCCTCCAAATTATTATAATTTTGAAATTAAAATTATTAGGTAAAGATATGAGAAATAGGAGTAACAGTTCTTTACTAACATATATATTACAAGGCAATAATACAGAAATACTGGCTTAACCTGACAGAGTCAGGATGTGACCTGACACCCTGCTGGGCAGGGTGGTGGTAGAGTCCAGTTAAGGGGTGGCTGCTCCTCCTGGGGTGATAGATATGGTCCTGTCGAAGTGGTGATCCTGTAGAAGGGTCTGGTCTTCCTCTGAAGGTCCAGTCGTGGCTATGTAGCTCTTGTCCTCTGAGAATCCAGTAGGTGAGGGCTGACTGTGGTGCTCCAAACTTCAGATTTTGTCCAGGTGGGAATGCTTGGTTCCTCCCCCTGGGCGGAGCATCTCACAGTAGGATGATGTAATTTTATGATTCACGAAGTGAAGCTGGATGGCCATTAACAGAATATATCCCTCTGGAAGGAATTATAAGGGATGTGTCATGGAAGAGACAAAGAACACTGCCCCACCTGGTTTTAACAAATGGTGGTAGAATACATACTTTTGGTTACACCTTACATTGTAACCTAAGACATAGCCACTGATGGCTGAGAACATCTTTATTCAGTTTTCAAACTCCTTAACCCATTTTTACTCCTGGTTCTCACTGTTGTTTCAGCAAATTCCACAATGAAATTATTTCCTATTGCTGATAAAGGCTCTCCTTTTGTGGGAAAATCAACACGTAATGTCATATCTTTTGAGTAATATGTCCTAAATATGCAGGGTTTGGGAAAAGAGAATGTACAGTTGCACCAAATGTTTAATTACTCCAGTTTAAGGATTTAATTACTCCAGTTAAAAGCAACCTGAAATCATCCATTCCTCCCACTTCCCCTGCAACACCTATAGCAGTTGAGTGACCTCAGGGAGAATTGATGTGACAGACAATCCACCATAAGACTATTAACTTCCCTTCAGAGTGGCAGCCTTGCCACAAACACACTAAACCTGGAGTGGATGGACATGAGAAGAGCAGAGGGATGCAGGACCACTCTTCCAGTGGCAATCCACCCCTGGATGGACCAAGCCCCTTGTGAGTCTGCACAGAATCTCAATGGCAGATGTGTTTGAAAAGTGTAAGGGCAGCTATTTGTTTAACTTACTGTACAGATACCATACCTTTTCAGGGCTTTCTCCTTAAGTGAGAAACTTCTTTGGTTTTTTGCAGTCCACTAAGACAAATTCCACCTCAGTGACATGGGCACAACAGCAACCTAAGTTTGAAAGACCATAGTTCAGTAACTGCAAGGAGAACGACAGCCTTAAGTCCTACTGTGCTTGACAAAGAGGAGCCTTGTAAATGTAGTGTTCCAGTCAGTTTCCCTGACCTCACTTGGGAAAAAAATCCCACCAGCTATGATAAAAATCGTAGCTCCAAGTTTTCTTTCTCTCTCTTATTGCTATTCAGATCTTAAATTGAGAGTTTCCATTACAACACAAGGCATGAATGTACTGCTGTTTTGTGTAATGCACAGTGCTTATCCACATATTGGCAGCACCTTTATGTTCCAGTGCTGGAGGCAAGAAGTAAGAATTTACTTGCAGACAAAGTGACAGACACTGTCAAGTTCACTTAGGTATTTGGATTTAACTTCTGAATTTAAATCAAAATTCACTTAATTTCTTTTCCTTTGGATATATCTCATATTATTCAATTACAATAATATCAGTTTTACCATAATGGAATTGTGCATTTAATAATATTCAACTGAAAATAAATGGGATAGTTAAAACATGAAAAGATCTTGAGTCAGCTAAAAAAAAGCCATGAAGTTCAGACCTTGAAGGATTGGCAGATTCTAATAGAGATTTTTTTCCCTGTATCTATTTACAAAATTGAGCCTGATTTTTTTAAAACTGAGGGAGGGGAATATCTGAGTCTCCCTTCCCGCACTTAAAAAGTCTGCAAAGCTTTGTTAAGAAAATAAACAGAAAAGCCTCTGAGAAATACATGAGCTCCAAAAGAATGCTATGGTCCAGCTGCAGCTGAGGCTGAGGCACATCAGTGGCTTCAGTTCACTGCAGACACAGCGTGCTCTCCTCCCTTCTGCTGAGAGCTGCCCTGCATTTGTTTAGGTTGGATTTCCCCCAAAAACGGGAGAGTGTAGGTCTGTGTGTCATGCCAGCCCTCGAGCAGCAGAACAGCCTCCATCAAGTGGGCACCATGATTCATGTGCTGGTGCCTCCTGCAGCATTTTTTGTGCTGCACCTCTGGCAGGACTACACACTTCAGAATCTAAAATGAAACACTCTGCTCCTTGGATGGTATTTTGTAGGTGAATGTGGAGGAAGTGAAAAGAGGTCATAACACAGAGTGCAATATTGAAGCTTTCCTGTGTGTCTTTCTGTCCAGTTAAAGTGCCTGAGAGTTGGCTCCTCCATCTGAGATCCTTAGCTGGACCTGAGGTCATCCCAGAGGTAGCAGATCAAGCTTTGATAAAGCAGATATCACAACCAGAGGTGTGTAGCTTCCTCTGCCTTTGTTTCAGAAGCAATTTTCCATGAGAATCCCATAGTTAAAATTTCCAGGGGTCACTGTGGGATTCACCACACTGCTCTAATGCTTTGTAAACAATCAAAGGCAAAAAAGAACCAAGTTAGATTTAGATGCAGAATTTTTGAAGTATGAACAGTCTTTGGACTACAGACATACTCAAAACTATGTGAGTTGTTAGCTGCTACCTTGAATTATAGCCATTGTCAGCAGTCCGTGATTAAATAAAGAGTAAGAAGGAGATGTGTATGAATGTGAATGTTTCACAATGTTTTTGAACTGAGGTTCAAATACTGAGAGCATTCATTTGCAAATTAGTAGGGCAACCACAGTAGTCTAAAAATGATCCCATTTATTGGAATAATCCAGATGGTAGACAGACGTATACAAGCATTGTGTTCTGGATCCCTCCAGGCTGATGGAACTGGTCACTGCAACCATCTGTTCATCATTGTACTGCTGGTGGGTCTCAGAGGTACCAACAGACCACGATGTGTGCAAGTTGGATGTTTATGGTTCAAGCAAGAAATCAGTCAAATCTTCAGTGTGAGCCATTCAAGTAAGCCAAGATGCTTTTGCTTAAAATTAAATAAGGAGCAGCATAAATTCTTTTCTCTCTGTGGACCCGTGGGATCAGTAATTTCTGTTAGGACAGTGACGATTTACCCAGGATCACAAGAGAACTTCTTGTGCTGGTAGAGCTGGGAGCAGACCATACAGAGGGAGCAGAAGAGTCTGTCACAGGCAATTGTCAGACATGACTTTTTGTGAAGTCATGTCTTCATATCTTTTGTTGGAGTGTTCTTCAGTAGAAAAACATAAGGCCTGAGCACCATCAGCAGCAAAATACTGCTGCCTGCCTTCTCATAAGTACAAACAAAAAGTGACAATCTACCTTTTTTCATCTCAGACAGCATGCCTGGGTCTCTGCCATGTGAACATTGCTCTTATTTTGTTTGGAGTCCCTTACGGGTAGTAGCCAGTCTCTTCAGGCCTCGCGGGGCATTTCAAGGACCATAATTTCATCATAAGGCAGCAGCGAAGTTGTGCTGGCACAGTGACTGATCTGAATCCTTGGCTGTGAGTAGAGCTAAGCCAACAGTGATTGCTTGGACAACCTTGCTGGGTTGACTGTTGTCTTGGATTTTGTTTCTTCCCCTTCTAGACTTTGAGCCTCAGAAGATTAGGAGAGAGGCCTGCATTCCATCAGAGGATATTTCCTCCTCTGCATTTGTCTCAAACCGAGACAACTGTGTTCCCAGTTTCAGAAATTCAGTGGTGTCTCAGAGAGGAGCAGTGGGAGCTTCTGGCCATTGTGTGTTCATCTCTGAGAACTGCTCCAGCAGGTATTGGAGCCAGCTCCAACAGGCCCTCAGGCTGGGGCATTGGTCACATGGAGGAGTCTATTCTCAATTTTGGTCCTCCCTGTTGTATTGTTGTATCAGTTTCTTAATTCTTTATCTGCTAATGCTACCTTTCCTCACATTATCTGTCACAGCAAGACTTAGCATGTTTATTAACAATCCTTTACCTGTAGTAAGTATACTATATCATACTTTTGTAGAAAAAGAACCCTGCATTGCTTTGCAAATTTCAGCTTAGTACCAATGGTGGATGGAGAGATGTTATAGATGAAACCAGGGGGAGGGATGTTTTCCCATCTCGCTTGCAGGCCCATGTGTACCTAAAGGGGAAGCTACAAATCCTTTGATTCCTGACTTCCTTTGAATACTTTGGTGTACTTTTGACTCTAATTCTGAGTTTTACGAGTAAACTTCTATGTGACACTCCATTGAAAGAACAACATTAAACTGAAATCTTAAATAAGAGATACTGCTTTGACGATGGACTTTACGAATTCCAACTTATGAAAAATGGAAAACCTTGTTATTACAGAGTGATATTCTAATAAAGCTGCTTTAGATGGCCATAGCAATTTTGAATGGAAAAGGAAATAAAACATATCCATTTGATCCCTGTAATTGCATCCACATCAGGACTTCAGCTACAAGAGTGACAAGTTACACTTCTAAATTGGCTTTGCAATACAGGTCAAACTTTTCTATGAAACTTGAGTTAAAGCAGACATGTAGGAAAGGGAAGGTATGAGAGCTGCTGGGTGGGAAGGAAAAGGAAATACCTGAAACCCCTTTCCTTTTCTCCAGCTGTGCCATCTAGCTGTTTCTAACTCAGAGAAGAGAGCAGCAGTCTGTGAACAGTGGTAAAAGAAATGAAAGAGTTAAAGTGAGTTGGAGAGAAGCAGGGACAGTGCAGATCTGTGGAAGGAAAATACTTCCCAAAATGGGTCAAAAATAACAAATACAAAATGTACTGAATGAACTTTTGTTTTTGCTTAAGATTAACTAAAATTTTTTAGAAGAGAAAAAACCACTTTCTCTAACAACACGAACCCTGTGTATATTTACCTGAGGCTTATAGAAATAGCTCATATGACAAGTCTGGCTCCATAAACTCCGCCTAAGAAGCCTGGATCAGCAAAATTCAATCTGGAAGCTGTCTATAAATTTATTAAAACTGTCTGAAGTTTCTAAGTTAACTATTGAAGTAATCTTCTGTTTCTGAAAAGAAATAAGTTTTATTAGTTATTATGGAAGTCCATGGAAATCAACTTTCAGCATTTAGTGCTTTAGTTAACTTTATATTTAATTCTTCTGATAAAGAAATTCTAACTCAAGACCAGCCGCATAAAGTGAGGGCTATTTGCAAGTACATTTAATTATTTTTTATATATTTTTGTCCTTTTTAATCAGTGGAGATTTTCAGCAGTTTCATGCTTCAAAGAAATCTTAAGGAAGAAGTCAAAGCAAGCAGTCAGCTGCTCTAAGGCAAATCAAATAGTGCTTTTCTGCATGTTTTACTAACAGATGAACAGGCAATCCCATTTATAGAGCATACTACATGTTGACAGAGCGCATTACTTCATTTTGCAGTATTGGCAATTTGAGATCTTAGCAAAACAATGCTGAGGTCGCTCTCATTCTGTATTGCCATCCTTGGAATGTGGCTTGTGTTTTCATTAACTCTCTCACTACACAGCACTGCAGATGGAGACAGATTTTATAGCGGGGGTTGTAATAAACATCAGAGAGCAGAAAGTTGTAAACAGCTTAAATTCTTTGTCCTGTGTGGATGAATTCCTTTTCCTTAACACTTTGATGTTCTCAGCATCTTATGGACACTTTTTCTAATTGGAGGTGAATGGGTGGATGGTGCACGCGGACTTTGATGCCTCATAGCTGGAGTGTGGGGAGAAGTGGTCTCAAACTCCTGCACCCAGGGAATATATGCCTCAATATAAACAGTAAAAGTTTGGATATTCAGCCTGGCGCTTGGCTCGAAGCATTCTGGCTCTGCTTAGGAGCACAAATCGTGTACAGGATCACTTCCAAGATTTCTCCTCAACTTTTTAATCAAGGGAACAGGACAAAAAGGAAGAATAAAGAGCACGGCTCTAGCATGGCTCTCTTTCACTGCTGCATTTTTCTTCCTTTTCCCTAAGCTGGCTTCATTGAAATCACCAGTATTATCAAGTTAGTGTAAAACTGCAGTGAATCTTTCCAGAATCAGAAGGCCTTTTCTGTACTTACACTTTTTTTTGTCTTACCAGGACAGTTAAAGCAATACAAGTCACTTGAGAAGAATTTAACTACAATGGAACTGGGCGTCCTTACTGCAGAAGGAGAACAGACTGGTGGGGGAATCTTTAGGAACAGCTTCAGTGCTTTCAATTCATAGCTTACCTTTTTGCAAAGCAATTGCCTGAGATAGGCCAGCATTTTTATACAATCCAGCCTTTCCCAAGCTGTTTTGCCTAGGGGGATCTTCTCCTCCCAGATTAGCATGTGTCCTTGCTCAGCAGCACTGTGACTATACCACCTCTGGATCTGGAAGGCTGTGGGTTGTGCTTTGCCTTCACCTTCCTCCAAACCCTGCAAAGGGAATAGCCACAGTATGGGATACACTGGAATAATTGCACCCAAGCTATGAGGAATTCAGTATACTTCCATCAGTAAAGGATCCTGCAGCTTAAAACAATATAGCTCTGCAATCGGAGAAACTGCTTGGATGATGGTGCATGTCTTATATGAATGGTGCTTTCATGTTCCTGTTGCTTTTAAAATCACTTTCTCAACAGTGCTTGCACTCAGAGCTCCAGTTTCCAGGTAACAGGGAGAACCAGATGCCCAAGTTCTGGGTGATTTAACCTTTTTCTGAATACAACTGGGAAGCAGTTTGAGCACTAAGGTATTGTAACTCTTTCAGTTAAACTCAGCTCTTTTGGTGTGGAGACTATTTTGTGAGAGCGAGATGCCACATTTACAGCAGTCACATCTACTGCAACTATCATGACTACTGCAGGGGAGAAAAGTACAATAAATACACATTTTGCCTTATGTTTACTGGGCTGTGTTTTCAGCAATGTGCACTGCTAAGTACCGTGGTAGTCCATGGATCTTCTTGGGTAAGGTAACCTGGACATATAAGAAAGGCCTTCTTGCAGATCCCTTCCCCGAGCTCCAACTTGCACTGGTTTATATTTTGGAAACACATGACTGTTGAAGCAGGCTATCCAGGCAGCTGGACCAAAAGTCTTTAACACAGTCATTCCTACCTTTGGGTAGCACAGCTTGTTCTAGGGTTCTGTCCATGGATGTGTCTGCAATGGCAGCTTCTGCAGGTGGGCATATGTAGTCAGTGTACTCATCTAGGTGTGGTAAATGTGTCCAGCATATCAAACATGGCACCTGCTTTAGACTGACATGTTCCAAAGTCTTTCAGCTCTACTGTCTGTATAGAGTAGGTCTTCAGTGATTAAATGGGGACCAAGATGCCTAACTCATGCATAGACACTGATGGGTGACTATCTAAATCTGAAGATGAGTCCCATCTAGAACACTTGGACATGGTTGTTGTTGTTTGTTCCTTTCCTAACTACTTTACAATGTTTTTAGACTTAGGGTAAGAGTCACCAAGAGTGCTTAACATTCTGCATTTCTCCATCTCTCCTTTGAGTGCTGCAGTCTGTTCCCTCATATTGTCTCTCACTTGTTATGAGAGGTCAGAGGAACTTTTATGCTTGAATCATTAGGTGACTGAAGTTTCTTACTAGAAAACAAATATGCTTTGATGCTTTTGCAGCCTCAAGGTGAAAACAACAATAACCTTATGGCCAGGGAAAATGATGCTCAAATAAAACTCATTACAGCTTGAAGCCCTCAGACTCCACACAGTGAAATTGTAACCATTCCTGTTCTTCAGAGTAAAACCAGACCGTGAATGTAAATTGCTAGAGCACACTATAAAAATGCTCATTGTTAATTCAGTGGACAGTCATATACACAAGTTCAAAATATCTCATAAGAAACTCTGTGTGTGAGGTTATTGGATATGATTCCATTTTATAAATACAAACGAATAAACATTTCAAAAGCCATTAATCATGCTAATGAGTAGAAATTTACTGCAGTGGGAAAAGGTGATTTGCTGGCTCTTGAGTATTTCACTTGCAACTCCTTGAATTCACTTCTAATCAGTCTAGGAAAACTATCCCTGAGTTACAAGCAGGCTGCATGGAGACTCTGGGTTTATGACTTAGAAAAAATCCTCCGGGGCTGTCCCGCAGCCCAAGGCCTGGGATTGATTCAAGAGTGTATATCTTTGGTTAAGTCCATCGAGTGATCCAAACCCAGATGCAGTGATGCTGAGAATTCTCAGTTCCCATTCCTAGTGCGGGCTGCCTGGCAGAGCTGCTCTGCAGCAGCCTCCCCGGCGATGGGACAGGCTGCCTGCCAGGCCTTGGCACTGCCAGAGATGGCACAGCCCTGCAGCGTGTCAGTGCCAAGACCCCAGGGCTTCACAGGACTGCGGCAAATCCTAATTCCATAGCAATTCTCAGGCTGCCTTCCTGGCTTCCCAGACTCCCTGCCCTGGAGTGGAGATGTGCTGGGATGCCTCCCAGGGACTGTCACTCCAAGGGCAGTTTGCATGAGCGCTCCCCCAGGGCTCAGAGAAAAGAGGAATTTTTGTCAGGCTCATTGCTAACCAAGCAGACNATATTTAGTTCACAAAAACTTTGAAAATGTTGGCTTTAGACTCAATCAAACAAAAGTCAAATTTTGAAAAGCAAAGTTCCTTCTCAGCTGGAACACTAGCTTTTCAACCAGCCCCAGTGAATACTATGAATAATAATACCCTGACTCCTAATTTACAGTTGAAATTCAGAAGAACACGAGGTCCGGCTGCTTACATGATCCCCAAATTATTGACAACTACAAAAACATGATGTTTGTAACCACTTCACATGTAGCCTGAAATGTATTAAACAATGACTTCATTTGAAGAGGTTTGTTAACATGATGAATATTATTATTGTGGGTCACAAGAGGCTTGGTATTGTTCCAGTCTTGAAATAATTACTTTTACACTGCAAAACTGGTTTATGAATTACAACATTAAATCAAAATGTACAGTAGTCACGTTACTTCTTGGGAGGTTTATTGTGTAGTTATTACTCTGCAGACTAAATGGATTTAAACAATCCCATACTATTCATGAAACAATTTTGAATAAACTTTTGGTTTGTGAAAGAGCCCTTCCTCCTCCTCAATTCTTGTCAAATATTCAGATGGTAAATTTAGATAGGAGCCCGTGCTTCTGTCTGTTGTTGATAAGCATTCTTCTTTCTAGTCAGAGCAACCAGATCATGTATCTGTAACTGACTTATTTCAAGTTAGCGGTTTAAATTTTGTTATTATATAGCTGCAATTTCTGTAAAAGTCATATGTAATGAAAGAAAATTGTGTTTTTCTCCCTCTCCAGTTCTTGGAAAACATTTAAGGGAGAAGGATAAGTGCTAGTGAGAGCTCAGCCCAGTTTTACTTTACAGTGAAGGTGAGCTGCAAGGAGATAAACAAGGAAGGAAATACATGGAGATCTACCCACTCTCAGGAACTAGAAAAATCTTACAGAGAATTGGTTTTTTCCCAGATGTGCATAATTTATGGAGATGAAACTTCACTGAAATTTTTGGCTTGCAAGCTTAAGTCCCTTAAGCTGTTTTGATACTCTTAACCTGGAAGTTAGACTTGTTTCTTTTTTTTCCCCCCTTATTTCTCCCCCCAGCTCCGGCATTCTTCCCCTTATTTTTATCTTGGTCTGTGTCAGCAAGTGAAAACAAACATTAAAAAAAAATTAGGTTTGAAACCCTGTCATTTATCTTCACCTGAAACAGTGAGTGGTCCCATTTATTTAAACTGCAGCCTCTAAGGAGAGAAGAATATTGCAGGATAACTGGTAGCTTCTTCTGCAGCTTTAAAACACAAAAGAATTCTAGTGACCCATGGGGTAAATGCTAATTTTTGTTGAAAAAATATTTTATACTATGTTTTAGGGTAAGTGTTTTGATCTACAAGTTAGTGATTTGTAGTTTTAGTCTACAGATATTCTAGTGAATTTTCACTGATGCTGGAAATAGAGACCATTGTGCAGATGTAAGGGATACAAAGTAATTTAACCTTTTTCTAAACTGGAAGTATTTTAGATTAAATTTCTTTGCCATGCTGCTGATAACTGATAGTGCAATAATATGCACTATCACATGCAGGACATCATTGACCTACCAATTATACAGTGTATATATATATATAGGGACTTAAAAAGTAGTGATTTATCAGATTAAATAAATATGAATGCGATAGCCAGAATTAAATACCCAAGGTTCTGGTAGTACACCAGTGCTAATAAACTCCTGGATGCTTGCTAACATCTTTCATGTTAGGGAAAAGGTTTCCCTTGCAATTGCTCCATAGTTGTCCATTTCTTATATCAAGTGCTTACCAGAAGAGGTGGTTTTGGCCCTAGGGCATGTTGTCTCGATTGTCACCTTTCCCTACAGCTAGGTTTGTTGCTGCTGCTTCTCCTTCCCAGCTGATTCCGCATCAGGATGCCTCTGGCAGCTCCAGCTGACCACAGGCAGAGGGCATGGAGAAAAGTGGAGGGTCCTCCTCTAGATACTTACTGATTACATTCTTAAGAAAAGCTGCTCCTCCTGCCCCTCTGCACAGCACAGTTTGCAGCTCTGAGTTGTAATCTGGAGTCTGGTTTGCCCTTGAGGCCTTGTCGGTGTTGGGCTGTGCAGGAGGTGCAGCTCCCCTCAGCACACACCACCTGGTGCGAGAACAAGATAAGTGTTTGCATCGAGGGAACACAGCATGCTTTGTACCTGCCCCCCAGGAACAAGGCACTCGCTTCTCCACCAGTATGAGCAACACTTGGGCAACTCCTTGAGAGCAGTAACAGGGTCACACTCTTCGAATGTATTAGATCTCATATAAAGAGCTTTCAGACATCTAGGAAATTAGAGCGATCAAGTTCTTTCCAAATAGGATTTCTTTCTGTCTAAGAAGATTTGTGTCATTACTGTAAAGAAGCATCTCCAGGAGTGAGATGGCACTTCATTCTTCATGGGCATTTGTACTATTTCCCTAAGTTCTGTTACAAACTGGCGAGAAATTATCAACATATTTTGATAGGTAGCAAATAAATAAAAGAAAAAAGAAATTCTGAACAAAAGATTTTTGCAGTGTGTTATCCCTAAATTCCAATTCCTTAATTTCTAGGTTTTGCTTTTAGAGCTTTATGCTCTTCATATACTTGTCTGTCATCTTTTCTCTCTCTTCTTTTTGGGAAATAGACTTAAGCCGTTACTTGTATTGACTGAACGAACATTTGGCCAGAATAAGAAAAGTGCTAATTCCCCAAGGAAGAAGTGTGCTGCCAGTATCACTCTTGGCTCTGGTTCAGCAGCCACAGAGGCAAGCCTTTTCCAGATGTGGAGTTAGCTCTGTATGGAAGCTGCATTTATGTACTACTAGAAAGGTCAAGCAAAACAAGCTTGAAGCTTTTTCACCTGAAGACATCTATTGTGTTTTCACCTGACAAGTATGGTAGCTACTGCTTTTCTGAATGCAAAGAATCAAGGCACTGAGACTATTAAGGACTTTTCTTACAGGACTTTTCTGAAAGCCAAGTGAGCTTTAATAGCTGGGTTCCCAGGTAGGCTTCCCCTCACTTAACTGCAGATGCCTGAAGGGCAGCCATCTGACCTAATTGTCACAGACTCCCACTGCAGTGAAGTAGTGCTTAAAATTATGCTAAACTACTTTAGCATAATAAAAGTTAGCTTAAACTAATGCTAAACTACTTTAGATGTCTACTTGGAGTGACATACATTGTGGGTTTCTTCCTGTGAGTAGGCAAGCCTAGGGTGACAAGCTGAGATGGAGATTGTAGATGTTTACATTTTGGTGACACAAATCCATTACTGCAGTAAGGAACATGCTGGCTGCCCTCCCAAAACAGGATGCATTTGGAAGCTTTTTCCTACCTCATCTGGTGTGACATCAGACAGCTTGAATCAGTAGCTCCAGGTGAAGTTCATGGCAGAGAAGTAGAGAAGTAATTTCTCCCATTTTATAATTGTGTGCTGTCTGCAACTGAACAGGTGTCTTCCTTTGTTTATTAGCAATTGCTGTTGAGAAAGCACTCGGTTCCTAGAGTAATATTGGAAAAACAAAACCTGGCTTCATTAATGATCAGGTAGGTAAGATTCAATTACCTACTCATTTCCCAGCTGCTGTGTTGCAAGCAACTAAATTTTAGCTGAAACAGTGTTCATTCTTCTTTTCTGTTGTCAATGACAAATGATAAACAGGACAAGAGAGAAGCTTTTACTATAATCTATGTTCGCAGGTGTAAAGCCCACATTGCAGCTCCTTAAAAGCTGTGTAAGGAACAACCACAATGGGAATCATGGAATGCATGAATTGATTGAGTTGCCTCAGAATGAATATACAGGAAGTTAAATGTGATGCTTTGTATAATCTCTTAAGAGAAGCTGACCTGGAAGATGTACACTTCCCAAAGTGAGCTGCATCTATTCCTTGGGTACACATTATGAAGTGAATAAACGAGGAAGGAAATTTGGAAGGAACAGCAGGGAGGAATCATAAATGCATCACGAGTGAATAAGGATGGAATGTGAAAGGGTAAAAGGTAATCAGAATGGCCAGAAAGATCTGTCTGTTAATCCTAGTTGCTAAGTGGCTTAAGAGAGAGACAGATGATTGCAGGCAACTGAGTAGGACAGCTCAGTGGGTTCCTGTTCATTGCAGACCGGGGTGGGCTCCAAACCCTGTGCAGTTAGAAATCAGAGACTCCTTGGCCACTATAGCTCCCATAGTGTAAGGGAGATTTCTAATCACAGTCAGAATAGATTTTGTTCAAAATCCAGAAAGCTTTTGTTAAGGTCTGGCCTTTGAAAACACCTTCTGCGGTCAGCAATTAGTTTTAAATTCTGATACTAGGTACACAAAAATCTTGAACTCTACTATGAAATTTCTGATGGCTGCAACTTAACAAATAATTTAAGATTTTATACATGAAGGCACTTACAAGAATCCTTTCTCCCTATTTTTTATATTGTGGGTACAGAACAAAACCGAATCTAGGAAATTTGTGTTTTTCTGGATTGATATCCCCCAAACTGTAACTTCTTGCTCACAACTCTTTCCTTGTCATCATAAAAAGTTCAATGGCTGTTTCCTTATTGTGTATTCTTTATTTTTAATCTTAGTTGAACAAATGTAACAACCTGTTATTATTGCAAAGCACTTTGATGCATGTTCTTCGTCTGCCCCCACTATCCTGCTCCCAACCAGACAGTCTCCAGAATTCTTTTGTGCCAGCTCTGGCACTAATCTCCTCCCTCAGAGGGCTGATTCAGTCTGCTAAATGGAAAGAAAGCTGTGTGCTTCATTTGCTGTATTGGTTTGTGAGAAGCACGGAGGCAGAGGGAAGGGAGAGGGTGGCAGCGTGTGGCTGGAAGGGGGATGAAGAGGGTTAATGGGAGGCAGACTCTTCTTTTCAGTGACAATGAGTTTCTAGGCCAAACAAGTTTGACCTGCAAAATTTCACCTTTAGTCCTTCCCCTCTCTGGCTTCTCCCTCTAGGGCATTCTTTACCTTCCTGGCATTTTGGCTTTTTCCCTTCCCCTGAATTAGTCTGTTTTCTCAAAATTTCGCATCTCTCCCTTTGCTGGTTTGCTTCTTCTCTACTTTCCAGTTAGGGTTTCTGCTCTCTTCCATACTATTCTTTTCATCCTGGGTATTTATTAAAAACAACACTCCTGTCTTTTAATCCTTTTACAATGTTTAGCATTTTCTTTTACATTGACCATGGTTAGAAGAGGCTGGTGATGTTATAGAGATTGAGGGTAGAAGTCCTGCAAATCTCTTCCCATCTTGGCCACCTGCCTTCTGTGGTCAAACCTGCAGAGCAGACAAACAAACATTGGGAATCAGAGCATATAATATATGTAGAATTTTACAGCTGAAAACATCTCCTTGAAATAAAAAGCAGAAATTTAGAAGGGAAAATCAGGCACTCAGATTTTTTCTTTGTTTTACCCTTTTTTTCCCACCTGCCTTCCTGGAAATTCTGATGATTTGAAGTTTGATATATAAGGTTTCTTTCTGTTGGGTGCTGCTTTCCAATACATGCTCTGCAACTGCTCAAGTATCTACCCTGTCTTGTTTTCCAGGAAGGAGAGTAGCACAGATTGTTCACCCAAGAGACAAAAATGGACTTTACTGGTAAATGCAGATACTGTGCTCTTTGTTCACGCCAAGTTGACTGTCCATGGGAACACTTAAAGATTATTTCCTCTGCAGTGGGGATTAAGATCCGTGGAAGATCCGTAACTGGAAGCTTGTTGAGTACAGTACATCAGCATCAGAGCACATAAAAACTTTGGCTCAACTGATTTATTTTTCCAGGATGTATTTTGTGTTATTGTACTTTTTTTTTTTCCCCAAAATACCTTTTCCTTTCCCCCTGAAGTACTATGCTACCTCTGTTTTGAGATAATGTGATGGGCTAGTAGCATTTGCCTAGATTGTAGATCAGAAATAAGTAAAACTGATTGATTTCATATATGTCATGCAGCACTAGAATAAGGCCACTTCCTCAGAGAACAACTGAGAGTAACTGCCCTTACTAAGATTTGTGCAGAACATTGAAAAATGATTAAAAAGGTGAAAGAGGGCTCAGGAAGCCATGTAGCCTGGTTTAGGCTCTACTGAGGATCTGCTGAGCTGAAGGAGGTTTATACATTTTTAAACGCTTCCATTGATGGAATAATCTCCCCAGGCAAGCCACACAGAAGTCACTACTAATTATATAACACAGCAGAATGCAATTTTCCTTCAAACTTTTTTTGATCTTCTACGGTTTGTGTAAAGACACGTTCATAAAACAACGATTAGGCGGTGACATAGCATTTCTCTTTTCAAAGCCTACACACGAGCCAGTCCACCCAAAGCATGCATTTTAAAAACATGAACAGGAAAGTTATGTTTTATTTGTCCCTCTCTCCTTCGCTTGTAGATCCTCGCCTGCAGGACGAGGTTCCTCGCCCCCAGGTGCTGCCAGGGGCCGGCGGGATGTTTGCCCCGGGGCTGCGGGACGGGAGAGCTGGAGCGGCCGCTCCCGGGCGGTCGGGGCTCGGCACCGCGCCTCCAAGGAGCGCCTCGCCCGGCAGAGCCCGAGCCGGCGTCGGGGTCCGCCCGGGACAACCAGAGCCGGGAGCGGAGCCGCCTCTCCGGGCAGGGCTCGCAGGTGCGCCGGGCTGAGCGCGGCGGGGAGGCACCGGCGCTGGGCGGGAGAAGCGGAACCGCCGCCCCTCCGGGAGCCGCCTCCTCCTCCCGCTGCCGCCCGGCGCTGCCCAGGGCTGCCGGCTCCCGCGGCGGGGTGGGGACAGCCGGGGGCGGGCTGCGGGCGGGAGTTACGAGGAGGCTGCCGGGCGGGAACGCAGCGCTGCGGCGGCCGCCGGACGGCAGGTCAGGGTCAGTGCCCGTGCCCAGCCGTGTGCAGGGAGCGGCACCGCCGTTCGCGCCCATGGGGGACTCGGTGTTCAGCGAGAGGCCGGCTCTGCGCTACGCGGTGAGTGCCGCGGCGGCAAGGGGCTGCGCGGGGCCGGGGCGCCCACGTGTGCCATGGGGTGGCGGGAGTGCTCGTCCGTCCTTCCGTCCGTCCGTCCGTCCGTCCGTCCGTCCGTGCGCACCGGCGCGGAGCCGTGGGTCAGGGGAGGGGGAGGTGGCTGCAGTCCTGCCCCGGCGAGCACTCGATGCGCGCAGACTGCAGGCAGGGCGCCGTGCTGGAGGCTTTTCCCCGCTTTCCTTCGTGGGAGTGTCGCACTTTGCTGGAGATGACATTAAAAGATATATATTTTTTAATTAGTAGGGAAGAGGGCGATGCGGTGCCAGGCGCGGGGCAGGAGCGGTGCGGTCTCTCCCCGGGGATATAGCGGGGCGCTCCGGCTCGGGGACGCGCTCGGGGGATCCCCGGAGCCCCGCGTCCGGCCCCCGCTGGCTCCTTCTCTCGCCCCCGGGCTGGGGGTGCGCCCAGCACCGCCAGTGCTCTCCGTGGCCGGTCCCGGCACCGCTCCCGCCGCCGTTCAGATAATAGCACCATACTTTATTTAATTTCCTTCACGAGAGCTGGTGCTGTTGAGAAGCCGCCGCACTTCCACCAGCCTTATTAGGAGCATTTTCTCGTTTGCTCTGGCAGGGGAAAAAAAAAAAAAAAGGCCCCGTAAAAACAACCAGCTGCCTCCTCTCCTGAAGTCATAAATAAACTCCAACACGAGTAATAGCATGCGAGGGCTGCTGCCGCTCTCGTTTGCACCCATGTCAGTGATGAATAATTTTATTGCTGTTGTTAAAGTTGTGTGGGAATTGTCAGTCAGAGCAGGCTTGCTTCGCTGGTCCTGGGAGCACGGGTGCTGGATTGGTGGGATGGGTTGGTGGATTTCTAAGTGTATCACTTATGGGATAAACTGTGATGTGCTTTTCTTTCACTTGCTTCACTTTGATTCCTTCAGTATTGGACATTGAATTAAACTTCTTTTTTTAAACCTACTGTGAACAATTTGGGAGAGACTGCTTGGGTATTTTTGGGCAGCAGGGTTTAATGTCTGTCTCTGTACATATTTTTGTACCCACTCAGCCGTAGGTGTTAGTGCATTCAGCTGCTGTAATAATACGAGAGTTTTTGGAGGTAATGGTAAGTCAGCTAAATTAGTTAATAGAAGCAAATACCTTTGGTGCTGTGAATGAGTAGTGATAGTGATTTCACCAGGAATCTAGTTATCATACATTAAATGAATTGGAACCACTTCTTTAGACAGGATAATGGTGCCGTGTTTCGATGCGTGGAGACCACTGCCACTCACGTCACGTGCTAGCACCATGAAACGTTTATTACTTCCTGTGATTGTGCTTGTCAGTCTTCCATTAACTACAGTTGCAAACACATTATTGTTTCTGTCAGCTGGGTATCAGTCCTGTTTTGTGCCCAGAGCCAGCAGCAAGGTAGTACATTGAATTCAGGACAACAGGCATGCAAGGGAAAAAGGATGGCCAGCCATACTGGGTGACCATTACCCCTTTTGCAAAACCCCTGCTCTTTCATTGCTGTATTTTGCAGCAAAAGGGAAATTGTTCACCGAAGAATGAAACTTCAAAGTATTTTTTACTATTTTAGGATATATTTCAATAATAAAGTAGCAGCACATATTGCAGGTAAGTGGTGTTTGTAGTTGATATTACTGGTTTGCCTGGAGAATGGGATCTGGATGCTGTGCATTATCCATGCACAGGCTTAACATGGAGTCTGTGAAGAACCTAGATGAAAGGAAATGCTTGTTGACTTGATGATAACCTAAGACTGTAGAGCTTTCTTGTACTGAGACCTTAGTAATTACTGCTTAAATGTAATGTAGTACCGTTCTCATTAAATAATTGTGTGGTGTAAATACAAATCAAGTTCTTGGATTGTTTTGATAACTGTGAAATAAAAATTATGCAGTTTAATAGCATTTAATAGCAATTAATTTATTGGCAGAAGAAATTATAGTGATTTCTGTGGTGAGCTTCTCTTCCGATTTTCAGGACTGATGATTAAAGTTTCATGGTTTTCATAAAAGGAAGCATCTGCACTAGCATCTTTGTTCCAATCAGCAATGTGCTTCTGAAGGAAGTCTCCCAGTCTTCTCCAGTTGTGTGCTTAGCTTCATGTCCCAGGGTAGTCAGAGCATGGGAAACAGCATTTTTTCAGGTGACGCTGAACTGGGGAATGTGCTCCTGGTGCTTTCCAGAGCTTGGAGGGTATTCGAGCCTCAGGACCAAACTAGAGTCAGCTAAACTTAGAAAATTCGTGTTGTTTGGACATTCAATCTGCTGTACCAGCCCCTGAGCTCTGCAATGTGCTACATCCAGTGCAACACAATAATGTAGCCATAAATCAACAGGGATAACACTGCAATTCTGAGGCTTCCTAGTGTGTTTGCAAGCATAGTTTATACAAACACAGACTTAATAACTTAAGACTGTTATGTCAGTGAGTATGATCATATCACCTATAGCACATTTGATCCTCTGTGTGTGTTAAGTGAGAGTGGAATGACTGATAATTATGTCACGGTTCTGTTTTGAACTCAGCACTGGTGTTGACTTACCAAAAAACTCCACTAGGCAAAGAGGTGATTTTAATAAGCTGAAACATTTTTTTCAGTGAAAAGTAAGTTAAAAGAAACCAGCCATTTGAAAACGAATAAAAATATGTTATTAAAGGAGTAGGCGTAAAAAACAAAACAAAAACCAACCAAACAAAAAACCAAAACAAAAAACAAACCAAAATGCAGACTGAGAGTCGTACTTGCATTGGATCACAGAAACAATTTTTTTCCCCTCCTAATAACTTTTCACTAGTCCAAAGACCTCTCTTTCTCATCAATTTATATGACATTTTTATTAAAACTTGCAGAAAGGTAAATAATATCTCATTCTTGATGTATGTTGCCTGGCGAAACTGTACCCTTTAATTTTTAGACATGGGTTAGTTTTACCTGCCCACTAATCATCTGGCTGAATTACTCTGATTTACAAGCTCTTTTTGGTATCGTAGTGTTTGTAACTGATACTAAGATGTCCAAATGTTCCAGGAATAGTTTTCATATAGTTTCATTAAAAGGGATTGTCACCTTCCTGACTTGGGATTTCTTCCTGTGTGTTGCTAATTTTTTTTTCCCCCCATCTTAGTAGCTTTATGGGGGATCTAAAAATCTGCTTCATATATTTTGGCTAAAACACCAGATGCAATATTGTACTTACTTTGAGAGATCCATTGGTTACTTGAGATGTAGAGGTTTTTTATGTAACAGAAAGACTCAAAACAGCCTCAGCTGTTGCCCAATCAACCGGCCCCTCAGTGGTTCAAAGCAGGAAGCTTGGAGCATGATCTGGTTTGGATATAGCCATTTTAATCTTAGTGTAATATCTTTAATCTTGTTTTGTCTTGAAACATTTACCAGAAATGATTTCCCTCAAGGGAAAGGACATTTTACCCTGATGAGGAAACTGGCTGCCTTTTACCAGGGAATATGAGAAAATGGGGAGGAGCTGGGATTTGGAAGTGGCTGCCATGACTTGAAGGGTACCTTGGGGAATTCATCTGAAGAGAAGATGTGACTCTTTCTTGGGGCCAAAAACTGAGTATTCTGGCATCCAGAATGGAGGGGATGTGTGAGTCCCTGGACGACAGAACTTTTGAGTTGGTTTAAGCTTCTGAATTTATTGCTGATAATGAAGTCACCTCAAATTCAGACATTGGAAGAGTATTTTGAGAAAAAAAGGGGTTTTTCCCAGCCTCCAGCAGTGTTTGGGGCATTGTATTGTGTGTTTGCTCAGCCTGTGCCCAGCTGACCCCTTGCTGGGGTGATGGGCAGACTTGCTGCTCACTCTTAAGTGTCTTAAAACCATCAGTCTGCATGGAAGGATGGAGAAAACAAAAGAAACAGTTTGCAAGGGAAACTATGACACTAGAAAACCTTCTGCTTTCTGGAGCATAGAGGGAGTAAAAAGAGGATAATGACATTTTCCTCCAATATTCCAGTTGTAGTAATGTTAATTGTACCTCATAACAATTAGGTATTAGAATAATTCAAGGTGTGGAGTAGTGAGATTGGTGGTGATGCTGTAAAAGTGAAAGCTGGAACTGTAAAACTCTCCTTGTGAGGAGGACCCAAGCACTGACATCCTCCTGTGGACTTGCTTGTGTTTTGCAAGAATCCATTTTTAAAGACAGTTGCTTGCATTTCTGATTTCAGGATACGTTGCCTGATGACTTGAGCCTTCAGCCACTCATGGATTTTAACAACAAACTTACATGCCATAAGCAGACCACATTTGTAACCATAATTGTAGGAAATCCTACAAGTAATTTATCTCACTGGACTAATAGGTGTGCTGCCTTCACCTAGACCGTTTGACTGGTTTCTCTCTCCTCCCCGTGGGCTTGCCAGCAAGAAACAGCATGGGAGCAGGCTGGGCCAGTGTGTATCCAGATCAATCATAATGTATTTCTGTATTTAAGTTTGGTGAGGTTAAGGACAGGCTGTGGGTTGGAGAATAAGTTCCTGCTCACCTGTTGGAGCCTGAATGAAGGGATGGGACTATCGAAGGCTATTAAACAATTTATTACTTAGAAATAAATCAGATAAGACATCAGTCTCAGAGGTCATGGATTTAGAGTAGTAAGTTGTCTATAGCTAAGGAGATAGTCACGAGTTTCTAAGCTACATGGCAATATATAACTTTCTGATCCAAAGAACAGTTAGCACGGAGTTTTGTTTTGACCTTATAACCTATCACCTTTATTACTTTCTACTGCTTTGCATCTGTCCTTGATCCAATAGCTTGCTAACTCAATGTATTCAATTGCTTCTATTTTAACATCTAAATTCTTAAACTATACAATCACATTACTATACTTAAGAATCCTCTACCATATCATCCAATACAGTTTCTTATTTATCTGAAGTATTTTCTTACTTATAACTGTAGAAACATAGATTTATAATTTCTCTGCCTAATGTCTGTGTACCTTTATCATTACATCAACCCAAGCTCTTTCCAAGGCTGTAAATCAAACCCATTAGTGTCTGTGGAAGTTTCTACTTTTCTGTTTCCCACACCCACCAATCCACAGAAGGTATCTACATATTTTCTCCTATCCTGAATACTCACAAGCAGAGTTAACTTGTTCAGGATTTTAATTGCTCTGTAGGTGTTGTTTTCAAATGAGGAAATTGTGAATAAAACTATCAAATTCACCAAATATGCAAACTACAGAGGAGGCACTTAGCAGAGGAATGGTTAAATGTCAGATTTCTGGTATCTGATTCTTGAATTTTATTCACCAAAGACTTATGCTCACCTTATGCATGTTGGATTTTCTGGAAGGAGGAATATGATTTCTGATGACTGTTGAGCCGAGTGCTTCGTTCTTCATTTGGGTGAAATTCCCAGTGACAGTGGTGACTCATGCTTACACTTCTGCAACATTTGAAAGTACTTTTATTGCTAATCTCTAAAGAGCATACATAAATATAGGAAGTGAGCACTCTTTGTCACTCAATATGAACACCAAGGCTAAGCTTTGACTAGAATTGATGGCATCTGAAGTGAGTCCAGCTGTTTTTTATCTGCTGTGTTAAGTGGCCGTGAGTTGACACCAAAGAATCCAGGGAAGACAGGAAGCAAGGGGCTTGTGTGTTTTGCAGGATTTTAAAAAGTAACAGGAAGTAGATTTCCATTCTGATCAGGTTCTATTTTTTTACAGCTCTTGAACACTTGATGTGTTATGGGAGCCCTTCAGTGACATGTGGATATGAATGTTCTCCCTCTCACATGCAGGAGAAAGATGGGGGACAAATGCAGGTTGAGTTGGGCATGACTTGCTAGGTTAGATGCAGAGCCACACTGATGTGGTTTTATTAGTCTGCTCCCAGATACTGTGCAGGAATAGAAGTGGCCTAAAGTATGGAGAAAGTGGCCACCCTGTGTATACACAGCAGGAGGTAAAGCTTCCCTTTATTCAGTTTCTCTGTGTGTGTCTAGCATAATCTGTCCCTGCAGAGCAATTACAGTTCTTGTAAAAGTACTTACAAAGATGCTGTTTAATTAAACTCCAGCATGAGTGGAGCTTCAGGGTTTCTCTTCAGAGGGGCACACAGTCATTAGGCTCAGATGTGGTGCTGTGCTTCCCCAGGAAGGTTTAAGCTGATTCTGCTTCTCAAGGAGAAGATTGAATCAAACAGCACTAGTCCTTCGCAAAGCTTCAGGATGAGGTTTTGGGCTCAGGTCTGCCTAAATATGTGGCTAAAATCAGCAACCTGTGCCTGTAATGAAGGTTAGCCATGTAGATGAAGTGCAAGATGAGGATTTCAGTCTCTGTTATGTCCTTTTTTGGTTATTTTTGAGCAAGGCTCTTCTCTGGTCCTTTTAATTTTTTTTTCACCTGTGGTAATACTTCTCTTCCTAAAAGAACCTGTGTGTGGAAACACATGCTAGCCTTTAGAGATTGTTTGGGTGTGCAGGTGGTGTGAATACAGAACTACCCTGAAGTAAAAATGTTGAACTCCACATAGTCAATATTCTCTACACAAGCTGATGGTTTGTATTTCAGTTCTGTTTCCCAGAAGCTTTTTGAAATTTGTAGATGTGTCTTCACACTTCTTTCAGCCTGAAGAGTGAAGTAAATGGAAGATGATTGAGGTCACAGATATATTTAGATCGTTGGTTCTACTTTCATTTGTCTTCAGTTGCAAATTGGTTACCTTTTATGCGCAAATGTCTGTGTAGAACTGTGAAGGAGATTTACTTACTTGGGAGATTTGTTTCTGTAGAGTTATATACAGTAAAGTAGTTTTGCTGGCTACAGCTCTTCAAAATTTAGAGTTTTAATCTCGAAAGACACCTAAGGAATACCCTGGTTTACATGTCATCATGTAAACAGGGGTTTTTGAACATCTTCCATTTGTCTGCTAAGTACCTCTGTTGCTCACCAAGTAGCATTTCTGTGCAAGGCGTGTTTGCTGCTCTTGTTCTAA
This sequence comes from Vireo altiloquus, assembly GCA_013396875.1. Lineage (NCBI taxonomy): Eukaryota > Metazoa > Chordata > Aves > Passeriformes > Vireonidae > Vireo > Vireo altiloquus. Next base: position 118,442 of record VZRF01004646.1, on the reverse strand, counting down.
TGGAATACCTGTACCTGCAGCAGAAATACAGCTGAACTCTTAGTGACTTGGAAAAGATGTACTCAGAGCTCAAATTCCACACTATTGCGCTGCTTTTCTATGACATTTGAGAATATAGAAAGACATTCCACTCCATGCAGTGAAATGGCTTTTTCTTGCTTAGGGAATAAAGGAGGTCTGCATGCATTGTATTGCTCATAAAAAGAATCTGACAGCCTTTCTGTAACATGCCTTCGCTAACAGGTCCACATGGTTCACATTAAGTTTCTCTAAAGGGGTGTCAAATCTTAGTGCTCCCTTGGGAGATACCTGGATCTTATCAGGCATGGCTGACTCAAAAAGAAAAGTAAGTAATGTTTTCTTTCTAATGCTTACTATCTAAGTGTTATTGATAGCCCACATTTAAAAGGATTTTCGGAATATATCCTCTACTAAATCAAAAAATGTTATGAATTGCTGATGGAAAACTTACAGGAGTACTTTAATAGACTGTATTTGGTGTTCAGTTGGTAAGGGCAAGTAAAGTTTGGATTTTTCAGGCTGTGGTGCCCTTAGGTATGCAGGAAGAATAAGTGCTGATCTTAACTACCTGCAGGATAGTCTGCTGTTATTTCATACTTGGATGCTTTACATTTTTGAAGCAGGTGGTTGAAGCTGTGTAAGCTATACTGGAGACTGTTGATTTTTAATCATACAATTGAATTGTTTACTTCAGAAGAATATCTCATACTTTTGTGCATTAGTTTATAGGAATCTGATTGTCAGTCACTTTTGCTACACCGCCATGAAGATAGATGAGCCTGTTATTTTATAACTACCACTATGCTATGTAATTATAGTAGATTAGAGCCAGTCTTCACTGTTTTTGTTTACTGTAGATTATAAATTTATTTGAAATCAAGCATCTTGAATAACCAAGTATGCCTATAGCACCCAAACTTTGGCCTGTGTGTCTTATCTCCTGAAACTTGCAGTTGTTTTCTTCTGATGTTTGACAAAGGTATAATATTTTAGTTTTAAATATTTACAAAGTCAGTTGCATTGTTTGTGGTGTCAGATTTGATGCAGAGACCTAAATTAAATGGTGTTTAATGATGACTATTTTTCCCTTTTCCTGTTAGTTTGTAAAAGGTCCTGTTACTCTCATCTATACGTGACTTGGCATATGGATTCAGTATCCTTGCTGGCGGAAATTCTCATTTGTGTGATTACTGTATTTTTTCCAGTCTGGTACTATTAATAAATATCATGAGGTTTGCAAAGCACTTTGTTTAAACACAAGCTGTGGAAAAGAATCTGAAGATCATCGTTTGATTAAGATTCCTTAAAAACTTTGAAATGTATTTCTGCTTTCCAGGTGGGGGTTTTGAATGAGCACAGTATGTAGAGCTATCTGTATGAAAACCAAACCAAACCCATAAACAAATTGTGCTGGAAGAAAACCAAAGGTACTTGCAGCCTGGTCCTGTTCTTGCTGAAATATATCCCAGCTCTTGAAACAGATGTGGAGTCCAGCTTTGCTCAGAGGCCACACCCTCCATTTCCCTTGGCAAATTGTCTCGCATTCCAGCGACCCTCTGGACAAAACATCCTTTAATTGGTACTGTGGCCTTAAATGTTTGGGTTTTTTTTTTTTCTGTGGTAAATTTTTCTTGTCATTAATACTTGCATTATGTTATTATGTATCCTTTAAATGTCAGCTTTTGTAGCTGCACATATTGAATGTTGGAAATATTCCCCATTTCTATGAAAGTTGTCTTAAATAAAAGTGAGTGATTTATTTTGCTGTAGAGTGTGGCATTGAGGAACGTGTGGTAGAATGTCAGAGGGGTTTTCTTGTTTGCAAGCAGAGATCTCTATGAGTAATTGAGGAACCCCCCTGATTAGCTGGTTGCTCCCTCTCCCAGATGCCTGTTTCTGTGGTCTCCCTTGTAAGTGCTTTCGTGGTCGAGTTCACAGCCTGTTCTGGCCTCTGAGCACAGCTGGACAAATGGTAGGAACAAGTGGCAGGGGAGAAAGTACATGGCTTGGCTTTTAACTGGAGGATGCACATCTTTCAGCAAATTCTTTCAGAGCTGTAGCTGCTGAGTTACTTCTTGTGGTGTCTGCAGTGTCTTGCATAAGTAGAGGAAGCAGCAGTGACCAGGGAGTTTTGTCTCAACCCACGAGAAGCACATGTGAGCCTCAGGGGCTGCCCCTGCCATAAGGGATGCCACATGTTCAGGTCTTGAGATCAGGTACGTATCTCAGTGATGGGTTTTCACTGGAGAGATGCACATGCATAGCTCTCAGCATCATTTGGGTGACAGGCAGCACATTCTAACACCTCTGTCCAGGTAGGGGAGATGCTGACCCATGTCCCTGTAACCTCAAAAGCTGAATTACCTGGGATGACGGTTGAAGGAACGCAGGAGATGACTGCCAGCTGTGATACAGAACTGTGAGCAGCTGAAAATTGCATCCCTTGCTTGCAGTTGTACACGATGGACAGAAACTTAAGTTTTCCGGGAGTAAAAACTACATCATCACACAAATGCATGAGTCAATCCTGCTCTCAGCGTGACCTGGCAGTTTTGGGTTTAAAGCTGCTGGGCTTTCCAGAGGCAGTTCACAGCCCTTCTTCAGCAGAAAGTGCACTCCTGCTCCATTGTGATTCAGGGCACACAGTTTTATCTTTTGGGCAAGGATCTTGCTGCTGCATCATTGTGGGCTGCTTTGTTTTCTTGTGGCTGAGTGAGGCCGCAGTGGGATGTTGTGGCTGGAAGGAATGAACTTGCTCATGTTTTCAGAGTTATTGAGGACCGTCAATATGAATTTCTCTATAAATATTTGTGGATTTTTTTTTTTTTTTTTTTTGCATGTCTTACCCAAAAATGCATTCATGAGGTCTGTTTTAGATTGATGTAAATCTGAAATAAGGCCACAGGAGAATGGATTAATTAAATGCAAATTTGTGAGTTTTAATGCCCCTTACCTGTCTTCTTCCAGAATGCATCTGCTTTTTAGTCAGGATTTTCCATGCATGAATGCACAGCCCATGTGAAGCAATGTTAAATTCTGTATTTTAGGAATTTGAGATGATAAAAACATTGCAAGAGGGCAGAATCAACCCCTGTCAGAGTTACAGACGAGAAAAAGGGTAAAAAGAGCAAACTGTGCAGTTGTCTGTACATTGTACATTACTCTGTCAAATGTTTTTGTTACTTTATTGCAACAAGGAAGTGCAATTGCTTACAGTTATTTACAGAGGAGATGCTCTTGTCCTTTCTGAATGCTGATCAGCTGATGATTTCCCTTCTGGCTAACTATATTTTTTTGAGGAGACATTCTCCCTGCAGTGAGTTCTCTAATGAACGATAGTTGTCCCAGTACAGGTGATTCATGGCTTTGGAAGCGGTCATTGCAAATCTTTTTTTTCTGATAGCATTGTAGTTTACTGAAAGCATTCATTGATATGAGAAATTTGTGAGTCTCCAGTTACTGAGTCTTTCTGCAGAGTTTTGGATAGCTTGTTGTCAGTGATGGTGAATCATATATTTTACTGCCAGAGAGTAAAATAATGGCTGGAGAGTATTTACATCTGTCAGTACTAGAAGAGCATTTCTAGCCGTAAGTTAAAATTGCCAGAGTGCCTGCTGGTCTCTAAATTAGGCTGAACTCGAGGCAAGACTGTGGCCCTTGCTGCAGTGGTATGACTCTGATTTTTCTGATACTGTGTGTCACACCAATTTGTATCATTTTTCATTTCTGCATTTCCGTCATCCATTTAAAGTCATCTCATTCTGTATTTGTGTTGGTATAGGCTTTCTCAAACCCAGGTAACCAAGAACTATTTTTGTGCCCTTAAATATGTCATAGGGGCCTTTAGTCATCTTCTGTGAAACGATGGGAAAAAATTACTTGGCTGATTGTCAGATTTATTGTCTTTCAGCAGCTTTGAAGTCTTTACAGCTGAATTTGAGGAGTTGCCTTTACTAGGAGTCAGCCCTGTTCATTTGGCCAGCTGGGGCCTCAGGCTGTGGCTTTTTTTCTTTCTCATCTGGTGTTGCCAGATAACACCCAGTAATTGTTGCTGTACAGCAAAACTATTTTATGCTATTGCAACTCCTTTCTCTCAGCAAGACTGAAAAAGGTGAAGGGGACAGTGTTTCTGTCCCTACCTTAAATTAAGAGTAACTAAAATGCACACAGGGAGAAAATCTGATGAGTTGTGAGCTGCTGGTTTGTTTTTTTCACCTCTCTCTTGAGCATAACCCCAAAGTATTTGACAAGAAATATTATTGCCAGAAAGTCCTTATAATTATTATCTATGCCTGCCAATACCTGTTACTTTAGCTAGCATGTAATATTAAGCAGAGTTAACTTATATCTTACTATATTATGTACCAGTTGTTTAAATAACTTGCCCTTTATGTAGAATTCATGCCTGAGTTTTCCATTGAAGAAGTATCATTGAATTCCTTTCCTTTACTAACGTGTTTCTGATGATGTTTTTAAAATTTATTGCTTATTTTAAAGTTGTCTTAAATTCTGTCTCTTGCAAGAAAGTGAGAAAATGAACCATCATGAAATACGGATGCTCTGTAGATCATGCACAACAATTTTTAATAAAAATGCTGTGAGGAGCACATTTATCAGCCTAACTCATTCTGTATGATTTCTAGTGGAATAGTTTCATTTTTAAATCAGTTTTCTACATGTTTTGGTGTTAAAATAAATACAATACATTGGCTATTAATAACTATTTACCCAAATATATGGAGCATTGCAGATTAGAGTGTCCCTTTCACTAAAGTCACAGGAAACAGCAAGGTTTTTCTCTTCTCCCAAGTTATCTGGGTAATTTGCATCCACACATTCTCCCAAGATAGAGTTGTTAGAGCACAGATCTTCATGCTGTTGTCATTTGTTAATTATATTTCCTTTAATTTTACTGGTGCCATTCTGCAAGGTGGAGCTTTGGTTTGAACCTTTCAAATTCAAATGAAGACCTTCAGCTGCAAAGATACAGATGATTGATGTTAAAATATTTCTCTCTTCATTTTCCCCCTTGTCTTGTACAGATTGTCATTGCATCATGTGTGTTAGTCTTGTGTATTTGAGACACTTGTAGGTTTGATCTCTTGCCTAACACTGTTCCTCTCCTAAGGGTGCAAAAACCAGGCTAAGTCAAGGTTTCATTTTACATGAATGAATGTTTTCTTTACAGTATATATTACTGAAGGTTTCTGAAGTGATGCAGTGCTGCTCCTGAGGTCTGGTGTAAAACAAACTTCAAAACTGAAAGCAGATTTCAGTCATTGCTTCTGAAAATCCCAGCAGTCGCATGGCTGCTTGACAAGGGTGAGGATGGTTTCAGTGTTTATGAAGTCAAATTTATAAACTGACAAGAGCAGAGTTTGTACATAGCTTGTTCTGTAAAGTGCTTAATGCATTGTGGTGCGTTTAGAAGTAATAATGTGTAATAGAGTGTGTACGTATGTCCTTGGTTTTCACAAATAACCTTGTTATGTTCGTCGTGATTCATCTCGCTGTTTTCTCTCATGAAGCTTTTTTTTCCCCACTAATGGTAATACTACTCAGTTTACTGTTAACTCAGTAGAATTTCTATTTATCTGTTAAGGATGCAAAAGCAAGGGGGAAAAGGGGAGGTCACATTTATTCTGGGATAAGTTTCTGCAGTTAATGGAGTTACCATGAGGAATTAATTTCTTGTTATTTTGCCTAAACTGGCCTCTAGCTATCTTTGTGGATCCCTTTTAAAGCAAGCTTGAATGCAGCTTTAACAGGGTGATTGGAGCAAGGCAACAATAAATACTCTGACTCACCACAGTGCATATTTAGGTATTTAGACAGAGATTTTAACTCCAAATGCAGTTTCTCAATCTGACTCCAAATAAACAGACAAAGAAACAGACATTTTGATTCCATTCATCAGGCAAATGAGGTTGCTTTTACATGAGCTTTCTTCTAATCTCCTCAAGGTTTGTTTGCCTGCTTGAAGCAGAAGTGGGTAAATGAGTGGCTCTGTATTCCCAGTCACCCATTATAATTATGTCTTATGACGCAGATTCTTTGCATTTGGGAGTCCTTTTTGTCCATGTTGAGCCACATGCAGTTCAGATCATCCCGGCCTTACGAGTGGTGCTTTCGGCCTCAGTGATGGTTATAAATAAGCAAATATAGTGAAGACTGAAGGTCAGGACTATTCTGACCTGATCAGAGCTACAGGAGTGTTCACATTTCTTTCAAACAAGAGAAGTAAAGTGGTGTTTGGGTGGACATTTTGGATACAGTCCTACTGATGGTGTAGCTGGATATCTTCCTGAGCTCCATTCCTGCTGGCAGCAGGCAGTTGCTGCAAGACCACTGCCCCTACAGACAGCATATACCAGTGCTTGGTGCATGCTCTGAGTAACACTTTAAAATAATTTCTTGCATAGAAACTCGTGTTGACACTCAAAAAAGGGCTGAAAAAATACCCCTGTCCTCTGGTGTCATGAATCCTGAGTCTTGTCAACTACTTAACCAATGTCTTGGTTTTCATTAGTCCTGGAGGTTGATAGCTCCCCCAGACTTCAGCTGCAGCTTTTGTTTGCTCACTGAAGCATCAGCATCACTGAAGAGCAGCACTTGAGACTGAGTTACATGTTCATATAAACAGCCCTGCTGACATGTCCATGTAAGTGAAGGCCAAACCATCATGTTAGCAAGGAGCAATGCTCAAAAGATGTTTCTTTGGGAAAAAAAAGATCTTTGTAATCAGAAGCTTGTCTGCTTTTTTTCTCTTTCGTATGTACATTACAATGTGTTAGTTGCATATGTTTTTGTATGCCGTTCTTGTATTTCTTCTCTGCTGGAAGTATTCACTTCAGATTATGCACAAGATTACCCAATCACCACATCACAGTTGGTTTTTAATAAGTGCCATTGGCATCGATGGCCACCACACTGGAGGAGTGAGCAAGTCTTGCTGCTTGGCCTCCTGAGGTTGTAACAAAGCTTGTCTGCACTTACTAGAAGATGCTTAAGTTACCTTGCCAAAACTAAGTTCGGTTATCCATTTAAAAACATTTCCTTTATGAGTACAGTAATTTCTTGTATCTCGTAAAACAGGGCAATGTTCCATGTTCTGATGAAAGCTTAGATTTTCTGTTCTAAGGCCTAATTGTGAGTGTGGACTGTTGTGGTATTTTCAGTGTTGGTATTATTGAAACCTCACTGTGAGTTTTGCACAATTATTTTTCAGACATCCTTTTCCTTAAAAATCTTCTTTTCCTGGTGTTAACTTTCATCAAATAAAAAGAAGGAAGAAAAAAAGTAGAGATTCTCACAGCAGCAGAAATAATTGCGTTAGTTACACAAAGGAACAGTATACCAACTTGGAGAAAAATATAAGGGCCCAGATGTATGTATTGATAAAGCAGAGGTGAACTTGCAGTAATTATATGGATGCACTTTTACCTGTAGCTGTGCTTGCAGGAGGGTGCCTCTTCTACAGCATGCAGGCTGGATCCAAAGGCATAAAAATTATCATCCAGAAGTTTCTCAGGTCATATATTAGTTTTGATAGGGCAACAAATTGGCTAGTCACCGTAATTAGGTTAACTAGTTTAATTAGTAAAAACAAAGCACGACTGAAAACAGAGTTATGAGTTAAGCCCAAACCCCAATGGCAAGCCAGAGTCCAAGGGAACAGCAGGTACTCTGTTGGTCGGGGTACTGCAGGAAGACCTGGTCCCTCCCCAGAGGAGCCCTTTTGTAGTCTCCAGGAGGATCAGCCCTGTCTTGATTCCGATGGGCTCGTTTTAGGGTGTTCTGATCGGTCCATTTTGAGGGTGCATTTCTGTCCAGTCATTCTCCAAGGGCATTATGTCATTGGTTCCTTCAGTCTCCCGATCCTGCTCAACATGATGTCACCTTATCCACTATGGTCCTTCCAGAAAGTTCCTCCCATTGTCCCTTATCATCCATTCCGCCTTCCCCTATATAGTGGTTACATGAGAACTTACACCCATGCATCGAGTTATGCTGCTTGATTAACTGCAATTTATAATTAACAAACAATTAACAGGATGAACAGGCCCAGCCCCAACCAACTCATTATGACATATCAACATTAACCAGCCTATGAAAGCCAACCCACTTACAACAATAGCCTCCTTTCTGGTGCCTTCTTTTGATGCTCGTGTGCTTTTTCTGTACTTTGGGATCAAAACTGTGTCTGCTGCTTGACCTTATTCTGGGAGGAGTGTGTGATGCTCCTGCCTCTTAGTCATGGATTTCTTATATTTGTGTCAGGAGTGTTTCCTAGTTTCCTGGCTGACTTACACTTTTCATAGGTTTGTATGTATGTAATCTTAAATGTATTTAAATTACTTCCTGAATGGCCTTTGAAACATGTGCTTCTAGTCTTAGTAAATCTCTATAGGTTTGAGCATCAAGGAAAATGGGGGGAGAAAAAGACAAAGAAAGAACAGCTTTTCTGGAGCATTCTGGAAACATGCTAGTGCAATTATTACTTACATGTCTGGCAAATTAGGGGACTGATCCTTTTCCTGAAAGTTTTAAAGAAGCAATTTGTTCTGTTTTAATGTTACTTTTTATAAGAAAATCAGTCATTGAGCCTGTAACTCTTCATAATTGTGTGAAACTGGAAAGTGATTTATTGGGAAGGAAAATACTTGAAAAGTTAGCAAAATTTGCCTTGGCCTTATTTCGGAATGTAAGACATGGGGGACCTCCTGGGCTGTGGATCCCTGCCCCTTACTGTTGCACACAGCTATGCGTAATCTCCTAGATAAACACAGCAGAGTCTGTGTCTCAGAAGTTGGTTTTTTTTTTTCAGTTCACTCCTTCAGCTGAAGGGTTCTTCCAGAGCCCTATGACCAACTTTTCATATTGACTTAAATTTATTCTTGGGGCAACATGGGCATATGAGCTTTTAGTTGAGACTGCACTTTTGCTGGGCTGTTACCCAAATTTTCCTCCCTTCATTTTGTTTTGCCTGTGGAAAGGATGCTGGCTCTGCTGTGAGGGACACCCTTATTCTGTGTCTCTGCCTAGAAACTGTCCTCTGCATTTGTTGCTTTCTTCAGGGATGAACTTCACACACAGTGGGGAAAAAAATGTGAGAGCAGAGTGACAGGAACTCATTTCATGGCCTGAAGTCAAAGGGAAAATGTCCTCTGTCATGATCCCTTCCTCACCCCAACTATAAATGGAGCCCAAGCTTAGCAGCTGACATCAACATTGCAGTGTTCTTCATTTAGATGAATGCTGCCCTTGGCAACCTTTTCAGCTCATGCTATTGAGCTATTTGCTTTTTTCTTTTCATTTCCCATTTCTTAAATAGTTGCCTTAATCAACTTTATTCTGCAGTTCCTTAGTAAGGAAGAAGCATCCTCAGAGGCTGAGATCTGCTGCCTCTGCACGTGGAGGAGAAGAGGGAAGCTGAGGGCATAGCTCATCTTTCTCATTCTGCTGGTGTTTCTCTTGATGTGTGTTGCTTAATGGTGCTTGGTTTTGGGGACAGAAGAGAGAGAGGTGGAGTTGGGAGACAGCAAACTGAAGATAATGGGGGATGAAAAGGAGGGGAGATTGCAACGTCCTGATGAGAGAGAGACATAGATGAGGTGACCCTGCTGCTGCTGTGTCTGGCAGCCAGCCCACAGCCCAAGCACGGATCCCTTGCAGATGCTGCAACCCCCTGCCCTTCTGCCAGTGTCTGTGGCATGGCCCTGGGGTATAAAAGCTCCTGGCACTTGGAGTGGCAACTGTGGAAGGAGGTCCTAGGTGTGTTCCTGCCACATTAAACCACAGTAGGTGAAGCAGATGCTCATTACAGTGGGCAAACCCTCTGCTCATACGAACAGATTCCTTTTGTTTGCACCACTACTCCTGTGACAGTAACTCATTTTTGTATGGATAGCTTAATTTGAAGGAAGCCCCTAACGTCTACATTTCACTATCAGTGGTTATAGATACATTGCCAATCCAGTGTCTACACATGTGCCTGGAACTTTTATAGGTATTTGACAAAGATGACTTCACCAACTTAAAAGAAATAATGCAAACTTTTTCAGTCCTCTTCCTAATTCATTCACTTCAGTGGTGCTATTTTTTCTGTTCTGCCAAACTTTTGAAAACAGAAAATGTAAGACTAAAAAGTCACAACAGTACATACACTTTAAAGAGAATCTATCGCGAACCTATTTATTTTTTAAATTATATATATATTTTTTGAATTCATGTTGGCTTTTTCCCTCTCTCACATGGCTACGTGTAAGATTTAAGATCATTATCTTTGTGCTAAGCAGTGGCCCTTTGTGCAGGGTTACCAGGGATACATTGCATTTTCTGGGGAAATGTAATCCGTACTTGTAAAATTTTATGGATGACATTACATTAAGTAAAGGTGTTTTTTTGCTTGTTGTGAATCTGAATGGGGTAAAGGATGAACAGATCTATGTATGCCTCATTGTTTAAAGTGTGAGTGTGCCTGTGCCAGCTTTCTCCTACATAATTTTCCCCCAGGGCTGTAAAGTTTTAGTAGCACTTAGCAAAATGTTAAAAGGAAATATATGCCAGTGTGATTTTAGGGACAGCATAAGGCATTTGGAAGTGGTGACTCATGCAAAGTGTTAATAAATACAACTGCACTCAAGTACTTAAAACTGCCTTTGTTACACTACAAAGGTGAGAGGTGCTTCTGAAATGCCAAATTAAGAATAAATTGTCTTCAAACTTTTCTGTCTGTAAACCTGTATATAATAATGATAAAAATCGCTAATTCACTCACATTTTTTGATAGATCCACAAGGATCCACAAACTTAAGAAGTTTTAAAAACTGTGACAAAGTTTATGAATTTTTAAATTTTTCTGTCATTCGGAGTACTTGAAAAATGGATTCTGAGTGAATTTTTATGAAATATGCAACACTGTTAGTTGTGCTTCCCAGCCTGTTCACGCAGTGCCAGAATGGCCTGGGGGTGATGGGAAGGTTATCCCAGTTTGCTGGTTGTCTGGAAGGCCTCCTGGTTGTTGGGATGGACAATTGCACAGGTCTCTGCTCCTTGTCCTGCTTTACCTGCTCTGGGCAGGTTTGAGATGTAAGGTGCAGTGAGATGGCATTTGGGGTCTACTGCAGATGCCAAGTTCAGCTTTTGTGTAGAAGTCAACGTTGCTAGAGAAGGAAATACTACTGGGAGATCCATATCTATGGGAAACTTTTATTCCTTGGAGAAGATGCTATTAATAATTATAGGAAGGATATTTCTGGATGTAGTAGTCAACATATTTCTTCTCCTAATAGTTACTGAATGAAAAGATCACTCCATTTCAGGCTTGGCTTTGGTATGTAGGAATGACCTTGTGGAAGCGCTGACTATGAAAACAGTACTGGAACAAATGCTGACAACTCAACCAATTTCAAATGGAATTTGAGTAAAATGCAGGAAATAAAGTTAAGGGAATTAATTAACTGAACAGAAGAGATCAGGGGACAGGTTTTGGGTTTGGTTTTTTTTCTCCAGAAAACAAAGTCCCCAAGGTGTCAAAATGGCACATAAAGCATTCTATTGGAAATGCAAATGTATGATTAACTGCCTCAGAATAAAGGGTAAGCAGAGATTCTGCAAACAAAGAATGCTAAAGGCTTCTGTGCAAATTGTAAAAAGTTGAATGCTTTACAGAGGAAGCTGATGCAAATAAAAGATGTCCTTCAGACAGAATCAGGGACTGAAATGAAGCCATGATGCATTGAATAAGTAGTATACCTTAAAAATAATATAGAGATTATCTCAAAATGAGATATTTTCTACCTCCACTCTCAGTAGAGTGATAATATTGGAGGTGCCGTATTAAAACCAAGGTTATTTGTGTAAATGAGGGCCTGAAAAACAGAATCTCGGTTTTATTCTTAAAACAAAGTGTCTGATCTTCCTGGATCCTGGGAACTAGATGATATCCATCCCTATATGAATGTTGTAATGGCACAAGGTCCTCTCCCTAGCTATATTCATTGTTCTTGTAGAATATATTACTCTCTCTGCAAGGTTTATGTTGGCTGTGTCATTAGACACAAGCTCAAAATATTACAACAGCTGACACATGAACCTGAAAATCTGATCTCAAGCATTTTTGATAGCTCAGTCCATCCAGAGCTGCTCACATATGACTGGAAAATAACAAATATATTTTTTTTCCTGTTAAAAAGAAGCAAAAATCTGACTTGGGCACCTATAGATTGATTATTCTGACATTTGTTGTATGAAAGAGTTTAGAACAATTCCTTGTTAAAAACAAGGAATAATGATGAATGGAAAAGGAAAAGGAAGCATAACTTTGCCGTATCCAGATTGTGTCAGAATAATTTGATGGTTCTCCTTGACAGTTGTTGCATTTTCGAAAAGTGTGGGATTCTTTTTTTTCCTTTTCTAACTACAAGCGTTGTATTTGGTGTTAGATTTCTGGTAGAGAAAGAAAAGTGTTTATAGCATTGCAAAGAGCACTGATAGTTTCACTGGGAATAGGAGTACATTTCCAGTGCCTCATGTTCAAGAAAGATGAATTAATGTCTGGAGAAATTGTATGAAAACAATTAAGAATATAGAGGTACTCTCATCTTGAGGACTGGAGGAGAATAACGTTGCTTAGCATAGTGAAAGGGAAGGTGAGAATGGTGTGATTATTGTCAATGATATATCAAGGGAATAAACAGAAAAGAAAGAATTCTTTCCACTTAAGCACAGCTATGAATCATAAACTAGGCATAAATAAACTCAGGTTAGCAATTAGGAGCTTATTCCATATAAGCAGGGTGTTTCTTGAACAACCTCTCAGTCAGCTGATGCTCACCTTTCTCTTGTCACATTCTCTCATAAATAAAGTTGACTGAAATAGGAAATACCTCTTCTGCCCAGGACTTGTGGGGTCCACAAGAAATATTTGTTTTCACAGAACAAGTATTTTGCATGGAGGAATTTTGTGGTGGTTTTTGTGTTTAAGGACTATTAGTGTTGTATGTATCTGTTCAAAGGCTCGTATTTCCACACAGAATAAATGAAAAGTAGAGCCTTGAGTATCCATGGAGACCAAACGTGCTGGAGGACATAAAAACTGAAAAAGTTAGGAGATATTTTCATCTCTAGAATTTTTTATTATGGAATGTATTTATGATGGGGATAGATCCTATGTACCAATTGGTCTTCTGGGCCTTAAAGTATGTTAGTATCATAAAGGCAGGAAATGCAGAACTGAAGCCAGCAAAGATTGGTAATCAAGTGCATTGGGAAAATGAAGACTGAGCTTTAGTTTCACTGGGGCAAAAAAAATAGCTTGTAGTTTCAATGATTTAATCCAATTCCATTTTTCCTCACTTTTCTTTTTTTTTCCCCATTTGCAGTGTAATTTTAAATTATTCTTATTTTTTATAATTTATTCTAAGGTTTCTGCCAAGTGGCAGAAATGTCACTCGGCCATCCCTTCCCCACTCGTGAGGAATGAGATGGTGTTTTTGTCCCCTTGTGTCTGGGGACAGGGCACAGTTTGATTCTTATAAAGGGATGGACAAGAGCCCTGGGAAGCGCTAGCAATGCAGTCCAGCAAATATGTGAGGATTGGTTGTTTTTTTTTTTTTTTTAAAGACAGAAGCTATGCAGCCTTAAAAGGACTTGTTTAAATTTTTGTGTGTGTGCTGAGTATGTCAAGTTTGTAAGGAGCCAGAGATTCTTGCATCCTTTTAAAGTGAAAATTATAGAATCCTTCACATTCTGTTTGTCACCAAAATGCAGATTTCTATCACTACGAGGAGAATCATAAAACTGATTTTAGTGAGAAACAGCGTGAGGACTGTTTTGATAATTTGCTATTTAAAAATGGATCAGGAGGCCAGAATTTGCTGGCTTCCAGCAACCTTGACATAGTGCGGTCAGAAGGAACCCCCTTTCCTCCCCTTCCCTCCCCTTCCCCTCCCCCTGCAAATCCAAACAAGTCCTTTTAAGGCTATATGGGAAGGATGGCTAGTAGCTATGGATATAGGTGCTATGTAAATCATTAAATAATAGGAGAAGTACTGGAATGAAATGGAAAGCAGAAACAGCAGCAGAAGTGCAAAGCTGCATAAAAGTTAGCTAGAGGTTTGATGCAAATCTTGGCTTCTTTACCTTCACATTGTTTCAAGTGGTTGGGGAGTGTGTGTTGTGCCAGTTGTACAAACCTAGCTGAACCAGGGTATCAAAGAAGCATCTGAAGAGTTTTACAAGCACTCAGTAATTGGCTTCCATGAATTACTAAAGACTGCAGCGAAGGAGGGTTTTTGGATTTCAGCATATATGGTTTGCTAATGGGAACCGAGTGGTGGAATACTCATTTGCCTGTTATTTTTTCAGTGTGCTTCCTTAGGTTACAGTTATTATGTAGAAGGTAAATCCTGTGAGCCTTTGAAAAAAGTGAGAAATAGGATTGCTACTTTGGGACAACCTAGTTCTTTCCTATGTGCCTTACATTTCCAGCTTTTCCCACACGGAGCTGTTGTGATTAAGTTGCACACTCCACCTAACTTTCTTCCCACCAGGCACTGTGCTTCACTACACTTACATTCACTACATATAACATTTAATGCCTCCTCCAGTGTGTGGTTTTATTATGAAATATGTATTGGGTTGACGGTCAGGAGGTGCTTGTCTTTGCAAGCTGATAGAGGAATATTTTCTTTTTCCTATTCTAAACTGTATTAATATGGGTATTAGAATGGGTTTAATGTGGTATCACTTAGATTAGCAAAACATTAAAATAATTCCTGTAAATCAAATCCCTTAATGCATCTTCTGATCTGTGAAATCTCTCTGGAATGGCCTTGGCTTAGCCAAGGTGCACTCTAGTATGGGCAACAGGCTGTGAGTGTGATCTGGCTAGGAATAAATGTAGTGCAGTGAAGTCTATCCTGAAAAAATTTTTGGCATTGCTTCTCTTATATGTAGAACTTTTAAAACATATTTGATTTCTGTGTGGCTTATGGAGTACCTCTGTCTGCAAGACTCTGATCCTAATCCCTTTAACAGGAATGGGAGTAGTTTCTTCCCTCACTGTTTCTTCCCCCCCAGATATTGCTGGCATGTCAGACACTCCAGCACAGCTTAAGCATTCCCCAGAGTCTGTCTATTTTACCTCTGGAAATAGCTTTATTACCAGACTTTGAATATGTCTCTTTAACTGGGCATTGTCTTCATTTGTAATCATCATGACACGGAGGGCAGAACAACCTTTCCTACTTTATAGTACTCCTCACTATTTTTATTTCCTATAAATATTAGCATGCCATGCCACTGCAGGAAGCAGCTCAATCCAGTTGTGGATAAGTGCTTGTTAACCTGACAGGTTCATTTACCTCTGTTAGTAAGGAACACTAGGCTGGTCGAAGGCATAGAGACTTTTCACTTTGTCTTCTCCTTAACATTGAGTCAACTTCTACAGCTGATGCTGTTGTGACATGAGTGAAAGTAACATGTCCATTTGTCACAGAGTATGCATTTAGCTAGTTCTGCACATTTGGGTTCCTTTTTGTCAGGAAAATGTGCTCAGGAGACGCTGAGTTGGGACAGAGCTTTTGTGACAAACATCCTGGCAAGAAGGCAAGGCAGGAGACTTGATCAGGGCAACGCTGTTCCTCACTGAGTGTCAGCATCAGAGGGATACCAGGATTTGTGGGTTTTGAGTGGAGCTGCTTAGCCTTGAGTATAAATGGAATATACCACTCCCCTATGGAGGAATTTCAAGGCAGTGAGATGAAAAAAAACTCCTCAAAGAAGAAATGGTCCGACTTTATTGTTTTGTGACTTTAGAAAATGTCAGTTTTTATTTTGAGAATTGCTTTCTTTGGTTTTCAATAAGAGACCAGACTGTTTCCTTGGATTTCTTTCCTAGACACACAGTCTTGGGCAACTTCACTTTCACATTTGAATGTAAATTATTTGAGTCAGTCTCATCACTGGCATGAAATAGTAAAATAAAATCTAAGTGAGATGGATTTCTTTGAAAAAGGTTATTAGCTTATTGATTTCTTGTAATTTGGTATTGAGTTACTCAGACAAATGTTTTTATTATGTTCTTTCTTACTTATTTTTTTGTTTGTTCTCTGAAGGAGAACTCTTGCTTTTGGCAATGATTTTCACTGGCCACATGTAGATGGAATTTAAGCATGTGGCCAGCACGTTTTCATGTGCTGCCTAATGAAAAAATGGGTGCTATCATTTTGAATTATGAAGAAATTTGTTTTCATAAACATTTCAGTATTCTCTGGGGTGTAAGTATTTATCACAACAGGTACTTTTTATTTCAACATGTACTAATTAGCATCTTAATAACTTTAAAAATTCAAGACTGGCAGTGAAGGCTTTGGGGCAAATAGTATAATGTACTAATTTAGGGGTTTTAAAGTATTATTTTGCTACTTATTTTCTCTGGTTGGTAAGCTACTGTTGATAAAAGTGTCTGTTTAACTGACAGATGAAATTTTATGGGGTTAAAACAGTTTTTCCTTCCTCTGTGAAGGGGGAAGAATGAAAGTAGTAACTTGCTTGAGTCTACTGATAAAACTTCAATGACTGACACTCTCAGCTTAAAAACCCCATATTTCTTTATATGCATTCTTACTAATTTTACAAGTGCTAATATGACTTTATTTTTTACAGAATTAGAGAATATTTAAGATTGGAAGGGTTCCTCTGGAGATCATCTAGTCCAACACCTTGTTCAGATAAGGGGCAGCTACAGCAGCTTGCTAAGGCCTCTGTTTGGTTTTATTTTGGGCATCTTCAGAGAGACTACACAGCCTGTGTGGGCATTCATGCCAGTGTTTGACCACTGTAGAAGTTTCTTCCTATGTTTAAATGGAATTTCAGCCTGTGCCCACTGTCTCTTTTCTTGTGACTGGGCACCAAAGAGAAGAATCTGTACTTCCTTCCTCTGTCAGGTATTTCTACAGATTGATTAGACCCTTCTAAGGCATCTCTTCTCCAGCTCTCTGAGCCTGCTCTTCTATGAGAGATGCTCCCATTCCTGAATCATCTTTGTGGCCCTTTGCGGGTGAACTTGCTCCAGTAAGTCCTTGTTTCTCTTATACTGGGGAGCCCAGAACTGGATCCCGCATTCCTAGTGGGTCTCAGCCATGCTGAGCAGAGGGCAAGGATCCTTTCCCTTGACCTGCTGGTGACACTTTGTCTAATGCAGCTTATGCAGCTTAGGAAGCTGATTGCCTTCTTTGCTGTGAGGGCATCTTGTTGGCTCAAGTTCAGAACCAGGGCCTCTTCCACAACATTGTTTTCAGCCCCGTGGCCTTCTATATTTGGCTCGTGTGCTGAGCAGTTCTTGCTTTGCACCCAGGTCTCCCTAGAGGTCGGGCAGGTCAGACGTGATGTGAGCCTGAGAGGTGACCTTGCCATTAGGTTTGTGTATCTTTGTGCAGCATTCCTGCCCTTAGCTACAGGCAGCAGAGCCATCAACTCGTGCAGCATTTGACATCTGCAGCTTGCTTGGGAGCCTTATGGTAGCAGCTGGACGTGCCTGCAGGGATCTGCTAGGAAGCATGGTCCCAGGCAAGGAATCAATCCCCTGTGCTCTGTTTGTTCACACAGTGTGGGCAAGAATACAGGAGCTTGGTTCCGCATTGAGCTTTCTCTGTTGCGGATAACTTCATTTCTTATCTTACACAAAAATGTAAGCTAGTATCTGGGAGAAATGGTCTTGTCCTCTAAAGCCAGCATAGTTCTGTGGTTTTTACATACCCACTTTCCCTGAGTGGTTTGTAAATGCAAGGCTTCTTTCTTTTAGTGTGGATCTTTCACTGACTTTAAGGAAAAAGCTTGTAAACCAACGAAACTTTCTAATATTCAGCAGACATAGTACCTGTCACTACTCTTAGCTTCCTATTTAAGTTATGCTGGATTACAGCTCACCCTTCCTTGTGTTTTCATGTGTATAAAAAATTAAGGAAGCTGGTTAAGCTTTATGCATGGTTCAGGGCCAAGAAATCCAGCATGTGGACTTAAGACATCTTGCAAAAACTTCATCAAACAGGAATAATATTTTGAAACAAAAGCAAGGAAATCAAAGACCTCTAACATAGTGATTTTACGCTACTGTGCTTTTATAAAGGCATTGAATTTTGTCAGATGCAAGGATGCACTGGATGCAGAACACTGTCAGAATGATAATCTGGTTTTCCAGTTAACACTTTTCTTAATTTAAGTAAGGAAAGTTTAATATCAGTATAATGCCAGTACACGAAAGCATTGATTGCTTTATTAGGTGAACACTCAGAAGTACTGAGGCCTTGAAGCCCAGTTTGAAGAGGAGGTATGATATAAAAGTAACAATTTTTTCTTTTTTTTTTTAATTGTATAACCTTGTATCAGTGATGAAAGTAATTAATATTACCTCTGTATTTGAAGCCAAAATACTTAAATGGGTATGAAAATCCTATGTAAAACATTTTTCCCCTCTCCTGGACTTGCTGCCAAGAAATATTTTATATCTCAAATATGTACAGCATTTAAAAGGATTTATTAGTTTTAGGCTCATGATGGTGTCATCCTGAAAAATGCATGTTGCCCTCAATTAGGAGGATGAAAACTCGAAAGCAGTTACTTGGTTTGCTCCAAATGTTCACCAAAATAATGAAGAATTAAACTGGCCTTTGCCTATTCTTCAGTAGGCAGTCTTACAGAGTAGCAACTAGGTAAGAAATAGAAAAGATAAATGCCTGAGTCTATATAGAAACAATTATAAATATTCAATAACTTCTGGAAAAATAACAGTTTGGTTGAAAAACCACTAAGTAAGATCCAGTGGAAGACTGGTAGTATCTTCTAGGCACAGACTGTTGTGATGAGCCACGTGTACCTGTAGTGAAGAAGAGCACAGCTGTTGCAAGTCACTGAGATAAACCAGCTGGGCCAACTATCTTCACTCAGTGAAAGGAAAGGGGGAAGAAGGAGCAGAGTGCTGAGCTTTTTAGGATAAAAGAGAGAACAAGTTTTTTGTTGTTTTGGATGCTCCTCAGTGCCAGTCAGTTAGCCAAATATTTGTTTTATAATGTGGGGTGATTTGTCATCTCTTCGTAGCCTTCCTATGGACTGTAAATGTATGCTCTCAGAGGTGCACCAAAACAAGGAATGTGCCTGGACTATATATGCTGATGTAGAAATGATGAATGATTGAGGAGACTCCTTTTCTAACAATGGCTATTTCTACTCAAACTGAGCAGTATTCATCTTATGTGATGTGCACAAAGTTTTGGACTGAACTGCTAATATTTCTTAGCACTCCGCAGAGGAATCCCTACAAGATCTGGGCTGAAATGAATGTGTGTGTGTGTGAATCCTGATAGTGAGTACGCGGATATGTGAAGTGAGGTAAGGATCTGTTGGAGTAGAATAGTCTCATTCCTGCTCCTTTTTAAAGGTTTCTGCTCTCATTGAATAGTTTTCCCTGTTGCTGTCCTGTATGCAAAGGGCAGCTGTTTCTGAAAAGAAAGCTTCAAATTTCTCTTTAGTGTTAAAATACTAGGGTTTTGGATGCCTCACTTTCCGCTTTACTTTTACAGCTCTCTGGCACCTTAGCTCCATGGAGCCCCTTGCAGCTCTTGCCAACTCTGGGTGCTTGCAAGACCCCTCAGTGTAGAGTACAGAAATGCTCTTCATACTGGGGGCCGGCCGCCCAATTAGCTCAAGTACTCAATTAAGCTCACTTCTGTTGCTTAGTGTTCATTGAACCTGCAGAAAGTCTTTCAAGAAGCTGTCTTCAGTTCATGAGGGACAACTCTGCATGTATCATCCCTTCTACACATTAACCTCTTCTGTTCTTTAATTCTTAGCAGCAAGGACTTAATCATACATTCTGGGTGTGAAAGAGTGAGTTTCTGTTTGACTGTGAGTAACTAGCAGTGTCACATTGTTAATGTTTGAGAGGCATTAATGCGTTGTTATATTGTTAAGCACAAATATCCCACTGGATATTTGGAAGCATACAGAGGCTGATTTGTTGCAGTACTAGTATTCTCTTGGAATTTGAAATGAGAAAGCTGATAGATCTGTTCCTTTTGGAAAACTGCTGTCTGAAGTTTGTGGCTGTGTTCCTTAGTTCATCAGAGAAACTCTTCATCAGTGGAATGAAATGAATACTAGAAATGACACAATACTGTATCTTTGCAATAGCCTTTATCTTTTCTTTTTTTCCCCTGCAGTTCCCTGAGTGTTTCACTCAGGGTGATTGCCATGTACACAGAATCCTCTTATCCCTGGTAGTGTATGTGATTATTCTTATGCTGGATGTATTTATAACAGGACCAGGCTCAGTGTATCACTATATGATAGAAAGACTGTTCTAGCATACATCAGTTAAATCATCCAGATGGTAGAAGCTACTTCTTTCAGATTTTTACCAGATTCTGCTTTAGGAATTGCTTCTGCTGGTAATACTGAGAAGTAAGGGATGGGGCCTTGAGGGGCAGCAGCCAGCATGTGCTTAATGTGTGGTAAACTCCAGGTGTATGCCGCTGTGCTTGCATGTCTCCTATCATGGTACAGATGAGGAATAGCTTCTTGCTGAAACATGTCTGAGGTGAGAACTGTGCATAACAGTGACCCCTTGCTGAGTGTTTGATGGCACTATAGATTTTTCTTAGTCCAACTAACTGTAAGGTTTGAGATGTGGTGCTGAAAAGGGGAAATGGTCTCTGCTTGTGCCATGTCACCTTGGGTGAAGTCCAACATCTGTTGTCATGTAAGATAATTGCTACTTGTCCTTCAGGCAGTGTGATGTTTTCTGTCAATTGGTATTTTTGTAACTCTGTTACCTAAAGTATTCTTAGAAGCTGCAAAACAACTCTCCTCATGCATCTGTATTTTTTTTGGTAAAGGTGTTGGAACCCATCCCTTTGTCATCTTCACATTAGACTTTGAGAAGATGTCACTGGTGACTGTCAGGGTAGAGAATAAGGAGATTTGGTCATTTACAAAAGTTATTGAAGCATCTTTGTCATACTAAATTTTTGCCTGTAATGTCTCTTTTTATATTGTTTTGACTGAGTACCATGATGGTGTCCAGGAAGGATCTGCCTGTGGTGGCCTGCCGTGCCTGTGGGTGAGGAAGGTTGTTCCTCTCTGCTAAGATGAAGGGTTGGTGCAATGTCACACAGAGGAGGTGCTCACGGAGGAAATGTGTGCATGCTGTCCCACGACGCCTTGGGCTGTTGATGTAATATGTTTATGCTGAGAGAAAACCTCTTATTACAGTCTAGTAGGATGGCAAACCACAATCAAAACAGTTACATTCGTACACCATGTGAACAAGCTCATTTAATCCTCAGGCAAGTTTCAGAGGTCAAGTCCTTTCATCCCATTTCCTCGTCTTGGCAGAGGCCCAGTGCCAAAGAAGAGTCCTGTCCATGCCCCGTAATTCCTCCTCCAGGCAGCCTTCCCAGCTAGAGGAGACTCTGTCTTCCTTGGATGTGTTATCTCCCTGGACCTGGTGCATGCATGCACAGAGCAGCTATGCTGGAAATGTGTATTGCTCAGTCATCTTCTGAAACAGTTCTCAATGGTACCCTTCAGGCCCCCATCCTACCCTCTCTCCTAGGCCGAGTTGGAGAAATGGAGTGTGTAGGGTACCGGGGCACAGTGAGTTTTCACATGGATACCCCTGTGGGGTGGCACTACGCACGAGTAGAGGTGAAAGGCCTGATGTACTGGTGAGTGGATTTAGGGTGGAAAGGACAGGTAGAAAGTCAAGAAAAATGGCAGACAGTGGTGTGTAACGGCAACTGTCAGAAGTGCTTGTAAATATTTTGTTTTCTGCCTGATTTTCAGGATAGGCATGTTGCTCTGTAACTTGAAAAAATGGGAGAAAACCCGTAAAAATTTGGCTATATGCTAGCCCAGGATTTTTCTTGAGCAGGGAAGCAGAAAGCATTGGCTCTTGTAAAACCTACATCTTCTCAGAGTAACTTCCATCCCAGTGGTGCACTTGGTTTGCCCAGTTACGTTCCTTGTGAATGCGACATTCAAAATATTTACAAGAGCCGCTGCCTTGGAATGTCCTAGTTAGCTTTGGAGTGGTGGGGACGAGCATTTGGGGTGGCCTCTGTCTTCTTGCTGCCAGGTGGGGTGCCTGCAGGGAGTCTTCATTTCGTCCTGAGATTTGCTTTCCAAAGAGTTAATTTAACACTTGTCAG
Organism: Vireo altiloquus; assembly: GCA_013396875.1. Classification (NCBI taxonomy): domain Eukaryota; kingdom Metazoa; phylum Chordata; class Aves; order Passeriformes; family Vireonidae; genus Vireo; species Vireo altiloquus. The sequence goes on along the minus strand of VZRF01004646.1, from coordinate 96,210 downwards.
TTATTTATGATGTTAAAGCCAACTTTTAGGGGAAAGTCACATTGATTCATGCACAGTAAGCTGTAGATGTATATGGCTAAAATGTTACCGAGAACTCCGAAGCTTAAAAAGGTAAAGATTTATTCAAAGACAGGACACTGCTCACATTTCCCAGAAAACACATCATGAAGGAGATAGATTTATATTAAATGTGTTGGCACCAAGAAATAAAAAGCTCTTTTAGGCGTTTCGAGAGATATGGAAAGTTCTTGTTAAGCATTAAGCATCTGGGGAGCCACTCACCTTTCAGGTGCTCAGACCTTTGCAGGGTTGAACATCTGGAGACCTTTTTAAAGTCTGTTTTATTGGCATATATTTGCCAAGTTGTCTAATACTTTTTTAAAAGAAAGAGACAGAAGCTAGTTAACACATATGAAGAGACATATTAGAAAATAAATTATAGTTTTGTAGTTAAATGTTCTTTATGTCTTGTAGCACTTTTTTTTATTTTAAAAAGAAAATTAAGTGTGGCAATGGCAGATTTCTTTACTTCTATCAGGATATTCCCATCAGTGTGTTATTTTTGCTGATATACTGTACAACTTTTGAAATGTCAAGTTAGGGCAGAATCCTAGGAAAAAAGTTATTAAACATTCTTAGTTGCCCCGAAGTATACCTACAACACGGTTCTATTGCATTATTTATGAAATAAGAATATTTATTTTTTAGTCTCCTTCTTTAGAAAACCCCACAAAGTTTGTCCAAGGTTAAAAAAAGTAACAGAAGCAAAGCTTTTTAGAGAGGTTTGATGGACCCTGTCTCAGATAGAAGATTTCCTTTTTTATCATATGGATATGTTCTGATGCCTTTTCCCTTACATGTAATGTGACAGGGTCAGTTATTCCTTGCAGTAACATTCCTTTACATTTCTCTATGTAAAGCAGCTACTAGTGGTACAATATATATACTCTGAAGGTGCCTTATGTGACAGCAAGACTTAAACCAGCTGTCATGAATTATTTACATTTTGGAAATGTAAGGAAGTTGCATCAAGATAAATTATTTTGTTGCATGTCTATATTAAGAAGTTTCTGTCCATTACAGATGTATCACTCTTACTCAGTGATACACAGAAAGTGGCAAGTTCCTTTGTCACTAAAGGTTGATGTAGTTCACGTTCATTGTGGAGTGGCCATGAGAGCACAATCTTCTCCTCTGTAATCTCACCCCAGAGTTTGCCCAGTGGCAATGCTGCAGCAGCTGCCTGATGTTCTATGCTAAGAAGAAATCAGACAACTGCTAATGAATGTAGTTTGAGTAAGAAGAGTAAAAGCAGAGGAAGCAGCATAGTAGTGGGGTTCATGCTATTTTCAAAGTAATTGTCCTTTTCTCTTAGTGCATTTTCTAGGATATAGTATGGACATAAAAACAAGTGAAGAGGAAGGCACACTGAAGAGAGTCAAGAACTCCTAGGAAGAGGAGATGGGAAAAGGAGGATCCAGAGCTTATCCAGGCAGATGAGATAAGTTAGAAGACAAATATCATAGGGAAAGGGACAGTATCAGTGAGGGGCGTGTCAAATGACTCCTGAGAAACATCCCTAATAATAATAAGCAATGGAGTAAATAGGTCATGTTTTGATAGGTGACCAGGAGATTTTGTAGATCAAGAAGTCCATCTTTATTGAATGAAAGAAGTTAAAAATGGCTGACTTCAGTTATAAAGGACATGGGTTGTATTTTTAAACTTTATGTACCATGAAAGCAGTCTCCTGGGCAGTTCTGGAGCATCAGCATTAAAAAAAAAAATCCTGCATGATTGAATTCAATGTGTGTAGACCCACTGACTTCAGCAGACTCTTTCTACTCTTAAGTTTTCAGCATCTTACTAACCAAACTGATAGCTTGAAATAATACCTGAGGAGCTCTTTTTAAAAGTTTGCATTTTAACGTCTGGACTTAGATAAAGATTGTTTCTTCAACATTTACAATTCTAAGCATTCTAATTCATTGTGTAGAATTGGGGTCAAAGAAATCTCAGAATTTATTTTTTTATAGAGAATAATGGCATTATGATAAATCTTAAATTATAGTTGTCCCAACCTGGTGTGTTTGACTTCTTTGAGGTGGAATCTCCCATCATGGGGCCAATCGAATATGTCAGTAGAATTGGGTGTTCTTTTCTTTTTTTGTGGGATGTTATCTCACTTCTCAGTGGTTTAAGTTTCCCAATCTATTGATTCTGGGAATATCCGGCATTGTTCTTATTTCATTTATTAGGGCTCAACAGCTGGCTTTATTACTGTTTTTGTAGATGCTGCCGGTGAGAGATGCCTTTCTAATACAGTTGAGATGCTCTGAAGCATTAGAATGGCCGTCACTCCAAATGAAACAAAAATCTCCAATTTCTGCCCTGCTGGGTTGAGGTTAACTAGGTTTAAGATCTAGTGCTGGACTGTATCTTCTCAGTGAAGTCTTTTAGTGAAGCTGTCAGACATTGATGACATTAGTAGATTTCTTTATGAAGTTTTTTTATAATCCTTTCCCAACTTCACATCAATGTCTGTATATGTATGAAAGGTGCTTATGAAAAGTCAGTAAATATGAATGTTAGCATGTATGCAGGCTACAACAACTAGTGGACTATGAGTGGATGAAAAAATGAGTACATGTGGATGTCTACTTGGTGCTCCTTTCTGGTGAAATTGTTAAGCACCTGAAGACAGGAGGGGAAGGAAGTTGTTGAATTTAATAACTTTTTTATAAGAACATAAGTACAATCTTTCTATGTTGTATTCTGTCTTGAAATAACTGCCATAGGCTTGTTTTTACATATGTAATACAAAGTCTGCAATATACACGTTTTGTGAGAGTGTTGATTTTTAAAATCACCTTGGAAACTCGTTAGTCAAATGTAGATGGTATATTATAACTCCTAGTGCTATCTACTTTCATGTTCTTTTCTTTGTAACCTGTTGACAGATCAAAATGAACCCCTAGCTAGTAATAAGCTTTTATTTTATTTTTTTGTATAGAAGTTTCTAATAGGTCATGACCTGGAGACACTTAGTCTGTCTGTGCCAAACTCAACAGCAACCAAAAAGAAAACCCTTCTAACAACACAGAACCCAAACATGATTAAGGATTTTATAAACCACAGTGAGATACAGAAGAGAGATGGAAACAGTCTATTAATAGCTTTCATTCCATCCTTTTGTCTTACATCACTATCATTGTGTGACAAGTGGAAAGACTCCTTGAGTTTCTTTGAAAGAGCAAAGAAGTGCATATTTTATGGTTGCATTCTTCAAATGTATTTTACCTCTACGTTTTTATTATAAATTTTCAGCTGAGCTGTGAAGTGGAGCAACTGACCTAACATACAGGATAGATATATATATAGAGGGAAAACATTTAAAGCGTGTTTTATATCTTTCTACAACATTTCTGTCTGGTAGAATATAATAAAGTAGAAGAAAGTTGGAAATAGAGTTCATAATAGGAGGACTTAGCTTTAAAGACTTGAAATATTTGCCCTTAAAAATTTGCCTTCCTTCCTTGCCAATACAATTATTTTCAATAATCTCAGTCCTTTTTCAAATACTGTATTGTGAAAAAGCAATTACTGAAAGACCTAAGCTGGTGCAGAAAAACTATTCAGTCCAAACTGGTAATTTTCTTTCAGGGACACAGTAAAAAATTGTTCTTGAATTGTAGATGGTTCTCATGTATATAAATAACAATAGAGAAAAAGAATTCAAAAGTCAACTTTCATGTCACACTAATACAAAACAAATCAGAAGCTCAGCTGAGTAACTGTTTGGGAAATGCTTTTAAGATTAATAGATAAGCAGTCTGTATAAGTGTTCTGTGTAGTTTAGTTGTTTCACATTGAGTCCTTCTTGTTTTGCAAGTGGTTAAGCTCTGTTGTTTTTTACCTGTTTCTATAGGAGGCATTTTTGAGTCTCCTACCTCACTGTCCTGTATTTTTAATGAAGACAGTAAATTAGTTTTCAGTGCTCAGCAGTGTCCTGCCAATCCTTTCTTCAAATCCAGCGGAGTCTCCGTGGTGTCCTGCAGGATGTGGGTGAGGCAGCTCTGGTGCGACAGGCCCCTGCTCCCTCTGCTGCGTGCTGCAGTTTCCATGTGGGAAATCACTCCTGTCCGCAGGAGGGTCAGCAGGCCTAGGGCTGCTGTGGCACCAGGCTCTTCCCTCTCTTCATGCTGAGCGCGGTTCCTCCTGCTCGGAGGTGATGGAAGCTGGGACACAGCCGCTGCTGCTCCGTGGGGCTGGACCTGCCGGTGCTGGTGGAAGCAGCCCGGCTGTACCTCCCTGTGGCTGCACTGCCCAGCGCGAGGTTCGGCCTGCGAGCATGGAGCCCTTCTGAGAGAAGCTTCAGAGGCGGCTGTGCTTTTCTCTCGTGTGTTTTTTCCCCTGCTGGTAACAACGCTGGTTTTTACAGAGGCACGTGAGAGCGGTGTGGGGACCCCAACAGAACTGGGATTTCTCTTTGGAAAAGAGATATTTGGCTCGGATGATGCCTTAGGTTTTAACTTTTATATTTTTCAAATTCTGTACTGCTAGTGTAGCTCTGAAGCTTCCTGTAACTTGTTTAGTGCTGCTGAAGCCAGACAGACATAACAAAGCCTCTCTAGATTGCTCTCCAAGGACACCCAGACCATCCTAGGCCCAAGAACTGTAAACCATCATCTTGGGGAGAGGGGGCAAGCTTGGGAAATTCCATCATTGGCTGGGTTCTGCTTGGTGAATTTATGCTGATACCAAAGTGTGAAGAACTCGTGACCTGTCATTGTCCATTTTGGGATCCACTGAGGCAGGACCCTCTGGAGCCCAAAGTGTACCTCTGAAGGCCTTTCAAATAAATACCTTCTTTATTCCAGTCTAGTCTGTTTCTAGGTAGGCATTTAAGGCATCATGGACATAAGAAATGGTGGGTGTTCAGGTGCTTTCTGACCTCTCTCACTCCTCCGGCTCACCAAGGGTGTTTCCTACTCTTCACTGCTTATTGGGCTCTTCTTTATACTTGTCACTATGTAAAGTATTTATAGCTCATAAGTGTGTAAACACACACTGCTGCAGAGTTTGTTAGCCTATCTTCTGTTTTGCTGTTGATTGTGGTTCTAAGATGCTTTTACCAAGGACTATTGTACTAAATTATAAATAGTTAAATAATTGTTTAGAAATGCTCTGACTCAAACTTATTCTACACATGAAGACTAGTTCAATTTTTTTTTTTTGGTAAATGGCAACTATTTTCCTTAAAAGTTTGGAACTCTGACCAGCAGAAGGGTCTGCAAGCAAATTAATCAGGTTGGAAGTAGTAAAACCAGCCCTGCTCAGGCTTTTTTCCTCCCTTCTGTGTGGGAAACATGACGTTTTCTAACCCAATAGTGGGAATGTTTTCTTCAGCAGGCCTGAGTCACTTGTGAGGAATGCTAAGATTAATGCACAAGATTAATTTTCTCACTGCTGCTTTCTCCACCGCAGAAATGGAAGTTTGCTTGCCTTTAAACTTTTCTTTCATTTCCAGCAAAATTTCAGGTACTCTGAACGTTTCTTTTACTACAAATTCAAACCCAGTTTTGTTCTGTAAAATCTGTAAAATTTATCCTTGCATTTTAGTGATCATGAGCACAGAGGTCTACGCATGTTCTCTTTCAGACTTAGCGTATTTCAGAGTGTAGTGATTCATCTTTGATCTGTGAACAGTTTTGACTTTATCAGGGTTTCTTAGATGTACAGTATCAGTTTAATTCAGTTTTTTTTTTCCATTTTCAACATTATATTAATTATACTTAATCTATAATAACAGATGTTCTGGAATGGCATTTATATTTATATTGGATTCTCTAACGGAGCTTACTCTTGCTGTCATCTTTCTTAATTAAACATTAAGAATTATTGAAAGAATTAGTCTTAAAAACGAAAACTCAAGTATGAGATAAAGGATGTCTTCCCAGGTTGCTCCAGAGTAAGCACTATTATCTATATATTGAATCTCATCAAAGGCCAGATTTTAATGCACATTAATTTCATTGTGACATGTATTGCATAAGTGTTCCCATTGAATTTGAGCAAAGAGACTTAAAGCTCTATCTCTTAAAGTAATTTCAGGAAAAGCAGTAGTACAGAAATGAGTTAAGGTGCATTGGCCATGGGAACATTAATTTATATGATTTTAAGATTGTAACACACGTAGTTGAAAGCCATCATAGTGAAAATAGTGCAATTGGCTTTTTCTCTGTAGTTTGTAAATAACAACATGTTCTGTGTTCTATCCCTAAAGGAGCAGGAGCAAAGCTCCAGGTATCTTTCTTTGTACTTTGGGCCAGGCATTGGTTCTGGCACTAACTGTGACAGCTTTGTGTTGCACAAAGCACTGCTGTTCCTTTCAAGACTGCCAGGGAAATGCCTGACTTTGCTCCCTGCCCTCCCCGTGGCCCAGTGCTGCTGCGCACAGAGGAGGGATAAAAGGTGACCTGGAAGTGATAACACTGGCTTTGGGCTCAACAGTGTCTTTATGTCTCTTATTCGATTAAAAGGAAATCAGTCTGGAGAACAGTGAGGAAGAAATGGAGATGTTTCAGATGAGTATGTGTAATGTGGTATGGTTGTGTGCAGGTACCACTGCTGTGCATCATGTGTGCCTGCTGATACTCATCACCTGTGTTCTCGGTGATGCTCGTATGGTTGGAGAAGTAACTATTCCAATTAAAGGCAAAAAAAACCCCAAACATAATTTCCATTTTAGATAGGTTGCTTTCTCAGAGAGGTTTATTTGTCACAAAAATGTATAAAATCCTATTCCACTGATGTAACTGAAATTTCTTCCTTGTTTTTCGTTTAGGGTAGACATATACTTGGGGTTTTCTTGTAGTGTTAAGGGACAGAGATTATCTTGTAGCAAATGTCCCGTTCTTGTTGTGGATAGGCTTTGGTCCTCTACTGTAATGATGAGGAGGTAATTGAGGTGGAAAAAAAGGTAACATTAAAACTCTAGAAAGTATCTTCTCATTCAGTCAATGAGGAGACATAATTAGGAATTGAAAAGGTATTTAAAATTTGACAGGTTGCCAAAATTTGTATATCACAAATATTTTTTTGTGATTTTGTGTATATTTTTCTCAATAGTGCATTATTTTTTGAAACTATTTGTGACTCTTGTGGCCTTTTTTTCTTTTTCACCTTTCTGCATCTGACTGGTCATTTCAATTCTCCTCATTTCCTAATGCCCTGGATTTTTCTTTGCCTGTTGACAACACCCTATTTCATTCTGTGTTCTCCTTGTTTGCATTTGGTGTTTTATTTCCATAGGTTTCTGACACTGTTGATTTCTTGCTCAGTCCTGTATTGGCTACTCATTAACTTCCCTGAATTGTTCCCTTTGGGTATTTAATGCTTGCTTCTACAATTTTTTATGATCCCTTTTTTGTTCCCTTCTTGTTAGACCACAATCAAGACTGGTCATTATTCCTATTTACCAACATAATTTTCTGGGGCTCTTGTATCATCATTCGGTAGCAACAAAGACAAGTGTATATTTTGGTGTACTTAACAGGGCTAGAAATTAATTAGAAATGTAAAAGATAAAACCTTCCCCTTGCCTTGGAGACTCAAATTTTCTGGGAGTTCTCTATTCAGATAGCCTTGCAATTTCTGATTTTCCATGTCAGCCTCTTTTTATTTTCCCCTATATGAATGCATGGCCAGTTTAGAACTTGTTCTCTGATCAACGAAAAAGTTTAGGTAACATTGATGAAAACTCACATTTAGTCTAAATGGGAGGAAAACTTATCTCAGTAAAACTTACTGAAAATATCTGAAGCATCACACAGATTAATAACAAGCCAACATGTCAGGTTAAACTGGAAACAGATTGAATAACAGACTGCAGAAGACTTTGTGAGCATCTTGCTGAGGCCTTTTCCAAAGACATTTGTTTTATTTCTGGTGTACGTTACTTCAGTATGTTTCTAAACAGACAAGAAAGAGGAATCAGAGTTTCTAAACAGACAAGAAAGAGGAATCAGAGTCATAAGAACACAGAAATGTACTTGAAATTTAGCACTCTTCACGCTGCATTCCAGCCTGTCTGACAACAGTTGCTGTAAAGCATTTGGAGAAGAGAAAGGATTAAGCCCTGGATCTTGAACGATGCGCTCATACTTGGGCAGTGAGCAGCAGGGTGTGGTCCACATCTGAGACTGGTGCTGCACTTCTATTCCTGCCTCTACAAACGGTTTCCTGCTGACCTGAAACAATTTCCTTGGGGCTAAATTAAAATTATGAGGGAAGTGTCAAACTGCAAACTTGTAACAGACTTATTAGTGCTTGACTTTTTCTGGAGGGGAAGCTACAGCCTTGGGTCCATGCCTGAGCTCCCTGTGCAATGGAAAGGACGAAGCAGGTGCCATGTCACAGACCTGCCAGCATGCCAGACAGGGCTCCACAGGACCCAGAAAATGTGAGTTCACTGTTCTCCAGCATGGCCCAGCGGGAGGTTCCAAATCCAGTTTCTTGGAAGAGCTACAAGCCACTAGGCTATTAGAGAACAGCCTCAAATCAGGAATTGGTTTGTTTGTGTTTGCCCTGGTTGATTATGTTGGTTTGGTTTGGGTTTTTTTTCCCACTGGTGGTCATATCTGATTTTTGGATTTGATTTAACACTTCAATTTTTTTTTTCCCCTCCTGCCCTCTTTTCTTTGCTTGTTTTTGTTCTTTGGTCTTTTCAGAAATAGATTCCCATATCTGCTTAGTGGCCATGAAGCTCTTTTTTTTTTTTACAGAAGAGCCTATTTCCATACTTTTGAATGAAAACTGTGGTCATCTCTTTGTCCTGTAAGCATGTGGCTTTTCACATGTAACCTCTGTGTAACCACTTCCTGTACTCTCTGCCTTTTCTGTCACTGCTGTGTGGACCTCAGTGTGGTGCGGTTGGGCTGAGGTATGGAGAACAGAGTGACGTTTTACTGATTGTGCCAGAAGGGCTGTGGAAACCTGGGCAGTTTCCCTGGTCTAAATTTAAACACCTGTGTACAGTTCCTGTTAGGCATGTGGCACAAACCTTTTGTTTTGGTTTTCTCACATGTAAATTGAAGTGCTTGTTGAGCTGGGTACTTCACAGGAATATGGATTGGTCCCCTCTGCTACTCTGGATTCAATAAGCTGTATATGTTGTTATAAACATAGTTTGCAAGCTGACCATGGTTGATTTGTTCTTACTAGTCACAACTCTCAAATGGTGTGAGGTATTATCCCCACTTATTTCTAACACTGCACAAAAGAGAGTAGAAATGTTCATTTTTAAAGTAAAATCAAGCGGTCATTTTCTATGTTCTCAAAATCTACAAAGAAAGGCTTACAAAAAATCTACAAAGGCTTACCTTCTGATTTTCTCTTCATAGGTTCTTATGTAACAACCAAAGTGATAGTCCTTAGACTGAACTTTTGTACATTATTAATATGATTTTACAAGATCTTTCATTCTTCTGCACATCAAACTGCAATAACATAGCACTGGGACCATCAGTAGCAATTTGGATCACTTTATCACCAGTTGTTCTTTTTACTCATTACGTAAAACCTTTACCCAGAGGATGTGGAGTTGTTCTTCAGGGACATTTGCATCTTAGGATGTCTCTGATCTCCACTTTCTATGGAGTGCTTTTTTTTCAAGCATGTCAAAATACTGTGAAAAAGCCCAGTCACCAAAAATTAGAACATCTCTGTCTTTTCTTGTTTTACGAAGTTGTGACTGAATATGTAAGATAAAACCTTCAGGAACCTTGTGAGAAGTTGTGAACTTGAGCCCAGCTCTGTTTTAGCCCTTGTGGAAATGCTTTCCTTCTCTCCAGCACTTTTGCCTGTTAAGACATTAGAAAAACTTCCATAAACAAGCTGTGAAAGCAGAACAAGTGAGTGTGGTCCTGCTTCAGCTAACATTTACTGAAAGATTGATGTGAGCTTCCTTTAGGGCAAAGTTGTCTTCCTGTGCATTCACAAGAGAGAGAGATGATGGTATTGCGTCTGTACTGGGGTTCTGTAGCTATTCCACCCTGCCAGGTCCCTTTTAACTCTTTTCTCACTGGCTAACTTAGTTTACTGACGTTACTAGGGATCCCTTTAAATGTGCCATCATGGCCAGTTTAGGATTCTGTTTTCTGGATTTTTGTGTTCTTGAGTGATGTACAAGCAGACCCAAGTGTCTCAGAAGTGAGTAGTGTTTCGGGGTACCTCGGGTTGTGAATGACAAAGTCAAGTCACTGTGTTTTTTTTCAAAGGATGAGGGCACAGCATCAATCTACATCAGAGACCTTCTCAAAGTGAGTGGTTGTGACCTCAGTCTGAAGCAGCATGTTTATACAAAAAGCCATACTCCCATGTCACAGGGAGTGAGAGTATCACTTTGCTCATTCTGAGGGTCTTGCTCCCTGTCAAGATTTGGGAGAGGGAATACCAGAAGCAAGATGTGATCTGTCCAAAGCAGCAAGCTCTTCTGTTGTGTGATGAGCTAGAACAGACTGAAGCTCTGAAGTCATGTAAGCATTCTCTCTAGAGGAGTATAAATGTCTAAAATATATCAGAACCCGATTTTTAATCAGGACTCTTTTAAGTACATCTACCCAGAAGAAAATCTGACCATTTTGTTCTTAATTTTGCAAAACATTGGTAGGATTTACATAACCTTTGTTACTATTTACAGTTATAGTTGTAATGTTTAGGTTGAATATTCTCTAGCAATCAATGATGAGCTAAATTTAACATCCTTGCCTGGTTTTGTGTGTCCCACATTGCTACATATTAAGCCTATCTGTCCGGTAAGTGTTGATCTGAACAGAACAAGTGTCTTGCTCAGAGCAGCCCTGTTCATACTAAAACTGTGCCTTAGCTTCAGGAAATGCATTGTAATTAAATGCCAATAGAACTTGTTAACTTGGCAGTAGCTCAAGCACTATATTGCAGTGCAGTCTTGATTTCTTTTTTGCCAAGGTAATGTTAGAGCAGCACTTGATTTATCTTGAATTTACTGAACTGTGACAGACTATAATCTTGTTCTGGGCATTGGAACACTTCCTTGAAAAATAGAAGGACTGCAGTTTACTTTTTGTAATTATACTGTTATTTTTTACGGCTAGTAGAATATTCTTCATATGTAATTCTGGGAATAGTGCTGTGGGAGCTGTATAGTTAGTATTCCATAGAGTTAAAAATACCAGAAAGGCAAAGAGCCTGAGTCCAGTTTATTGAGAATGTAGAGCATTATGGCATACTTAGTGTGAATGGGAAAATTCCCTGCTTTGTAGATTCAAGTAGCATGTATATAAAATTTCCAAATGTGGCTTTTTTTTTTTTTTAAATAAGAAAATAAATCCTGGCATTCTCAAACTTCCTTTTGGAGACTGTAGGGCTTTTTGTTACTATTTTTCTTATTTTCTTCAAATCTACTCATCCCCAATATTTAGCTGTGGTCTTGAATCTAAACAGTATGCTCTGGATTTTTATACTTGGATTTTGTGTTAGTGACTAAAAACTCACAATACTCCCCTTGAGAAGCAAACAGAAGATGAAATGTCTCAAGCTGCAGTGTGATATGATTATTTAAGATTCTGATCTTCATCTGCTTGGTTTAAGCTATAAGGATATTCATTTTAATGCCCAGACCAGGTGGTAAGTGATGTGAATGTGAATGTTTTACATGCGAAAATCTTTACACTGGTGCTTATTCGTTTCAAGACATAGGAAGCTGCATGCTACTCAGCTGCTTGTTGTTCCAAAAGATTCAGCAGCACTTCTCTGTAAAAGTTCAGTGCTAGAAACAATAAATTTATATTCATCAGCTTCATTGTGCAAATGTGTAAAGATACAGCAGTTAAAAGAATATGATGGTGCTGAGCAATTTGCTTCTCATTTGCTTAACTGAGGCTGGGATTCAGACTTCATGTTCTGAGTGCCTTTCAATCTGGTGTATATATGATTAATGTTGGTGAGTCACTTCTGATGGGAATTTTCGCTTTTTCTCACATTGCAAGATAGGGAGACTTTGTGCTCCTCCCACCACCAGTTCAAAAGCACTGTAGAAGACAGAAAGGAGGAGATAATTTTTCATGTTTTCAGAATTGCGCTCTGTAAAGGAACTGAGGAGATAGCCAGTCCCTTTGGCATTTGCTGCACAGGTGTCTGCAAACCAACTAGGACAGCTGGGACTGGGATAAAGGTGTAAGTAAATTGTTATACACTTGAGAAATGTTCTTACTGCTTATTTAAATTCAGAATTTAGGTGGGAAAACTAGTCTAGGAAAAAAGAGGAAGGAAGATTTGGGAAGGATGTAATTCTGAAGGTGCAGGAAGGCAAATCATGACCTGAATCCTTTTGGGCTTCATGGTAGGAATTGTTGGAGCTCTAGAGATCTGCTTTTTCCTGTCAGAAGTAAATAAATAAATTCCCCTGGGGAGAATATAATGTTTCATTTACACAGATTAGCTCAAAAGCTCACTGTAGCTGACTGTAAAATAATGTAGGCATGTCTACAGAACTTTCCCTGTGATTTTAGAAAATGCTTTTCCTCTGTTTCTATGTGTGTGCCTCTGCATAAAGAATACAATGCATAGGTTGATTGTGAGATTCAGTGACCACAAAATTCATCAAATAGGACAGAATGGCTTCCATATTGAGGAGATTTAAAGGGCTCCACTTTGCCTGTACTAGAGACCAGATATTGGGGAATGCCTGGGTACATAAATGTACTGGAAGTCCTCAGCAGCATTTTACAGTGTTTAAACCAAGTTAATAGCTGCTGATTGCAACAGGGCTTAGGTAACTGACTCAGTTCTGGTTTAGAAAGCCCTGCGTGACCTGTATGTGTAATTTTGGACCACTAAGTAATGTTAAAATGGGGTCTGATGCTTCAATGTGTATGCTTCAGCTAAAATTTGAAGTCTACCTGACATCACTTCTGACACTGAGGACAGACCTCTTGAGCTCGTATCTTGTGGATTTTGGCTTCTGTGTCCATGTTTTGTGGAGCTGCAGCTCTGAGATAGGACAGGGCAAGATCACTTGAGGCAAACCACTGCGACTGTAGACAACTGTATCAGATAATTGTTGTTGTGGTTGTGATGTTCATTACAAATAACATTACTGACAATTTGGTGACCTCTAGGAATTTTTTCTTCTATCTTCTGTCCTACGGACTTTTGGACTGATATTTCAAAACTGACTCAGCAGAAAGCATATGGCTACAGTGAGTATCAATACCAATTATTGTGACATTAGTAATAGTGCTGTTAGTTCGGATTCATATTATTGTTGAATATATAAGTTTAATCCATTGTTATGGATTCTACATTCTACAATTTGTATTGCTATCAGGTTGGAAAAGAAATTAACCCAGGGGAAAAGAAATGTCGTCTAATGCACACAATAACACTTTAGAAAGTGACTTCCATTAAAAAAAAAAGGTTTGACTAATTAATTGTATCAGATATTGATACTTTCCCATCTTTCCCACTCTGTACCTCACCGTTTTTGGAGCTCTGTTTGCTTTTTAGAAGTGTAATGACATTCTCTGAGTGACTAAAAAGGCTTTTTTCTGCCCTAGGCTTAGAGCAGAAAGGATGAATCCTTTGGTAGTGCAATGCTGATCTGAGCACTGGGGGAGAAAACAGAGCTTTATGAAGATAGAAAATGAAATGATTTTATAACCCCTTCATTACTTCTAATGTTTGTTTTCAGTGTTTTTGCAGTATTTTTTTCTTTTCTGAAGAAATCTGTAGCTTCCACACAAGCTCCTTTGCCCTCTTGGGTTTTCATGACTCATTATTCATTAAAAATCTATTCCTACCAACAGAAGATGCTCAGGTCAAGCTCCTGGCTGCTATAAAATGCACACTAAATACTCAGCATGAATTCTGGTGGGCATTTGCACTTACCCAGCAAGTAAGGATACCCTTGGGAACCCTGCAGAGAATTTCTCAGTATTCTCAGTAAGACTGCCATCTCCGAGTTCAGACAGTATGTACAGCATGGCTCCCTTACTTTAAAAAGGTAAGACCAGAGGAACAGTTAGGAGTGGGTAAAAAAAAAGCAGAGCTGTGTGTGTGTGGGTGAGGAGGAGAGTGTTTCTCCTGTACTCTGACCTTTTTTCTTCCCTTCTCTGTATGGTTTATTCCCCATTTCCCATGCATCTCTTTTCTGCAGGGTTTCAAGGGATACTGGAATAGTGTGTGGCTCAGGAGGAGACAGATTCTAGTGGCCTTACCAGGAATGAACCAGCATAGGGCCACCTGTGCACCAGGTCTGCACCATGGGCTGCCATTCTTGAACTTCCAGGTCTTGCCATGAGCCTGATGAAGGCAGTCCAGCTCACTGTTCCCTGATGGCATTGTAAGCTCAAGTTCCCCACAGTGCATTCCTGCATTCTGACTGAGTGGTACTTGGAAAAATGCACCTCTTTGATCACACACTCTGGCTGTAACACCTACTAACTACTGTGACAGGCACTTTCTAAATACCCTGAGTAGAACATGTTTTCATTATTCTGAAAAGGGTTCAGAAAAATGACTTGGTACACTACCATCTCTGAATTCCCCTTTCTCTGGGCAGTTTGAACCTGTGTACAGATACCTTAGTTTTTAAAGTTTGCCTTTTCAAATCTGCATATCATCTGAATTGGCAAAGACCGTGTATCTTTCTGCGTTTTTTACCTCATTCCACAATATCATAGATATTGTACAAGGAACATTGAGAAAGAAATTATAAAAGGAAGATGGAATAGCAGATCTGGTTTTGTAGTCCCTCTCAAAGCTTAGAGCCAGGTCTGTTTTCATCCTGGCTGTTATTTCCTGTGTGATGTTCAATGGGCATGAGGAACCTTTCTGGCATTCATGATTTTGTCAACTCTGACTTGTTGAATGGGCAACTTCTTCAGTAGGGATTTGAAATATTTCGTGATTCTATGCCTGATGGTGTGATGTAGCTCTGATGGCAGTCCCAGTGAGAACAAACAAGGAAAAGTCTATAAATCCCCACTAATCTGTAGTCACAGCTGACAGGTTGCCGAAAGCCTGCCATTGCTCTCACTGATCTAGGGAGGAAAAGAATGCCTTCAGCTGGGGACTCAAAAGTACCTGGTGAATCCTAAGAACAGCAGCTACAGCTGTGGGAAACTCTGTGCTCTTTTAAAATGCCTGCAGGGCACTCAGTACAGATCAAGGCAACTAGATAGGTAAAATAGTAATAGAAATGTCCCTTTTCTAATGCTGTCCATAAGCTCCATTTACTAATCTTCAAAAATGGATTAAGATGCACAGTAAATGGTCAGCATGCAACAGTTAAAAATAACTAAGTGATGCCATCTGCTGTCTTAAAATCTTATTTAATATTACATCTGACTGAATTGTTATCCTAAGAAGTGGAAACTGCCTACACTGAGTATAATGTCAGGGCCATGACATGTTACCTGATGTGTGTCAAAATTAGGCAATATAAATATTGATTGTGATTAAATATAGTAGACTATAGAATGTCAGAAGGAAATGTGATACTAGTGTCAATCCAAAATAATTCCTTGGTGAATTTATATGCAAATAATTTGGTTTTTTTTTTTTCAGACAGTTTTGGTTTTTTTATTTCTGAGAGGAAGAAGTAGAAATTGGAAGAAGGTGGCACACTATCCCTTTAAAGTGTATGTTTATTCAAATGTATTTCTTATTTAGTGACATTCTTCACATTACTTCTGTTTCGTACAAGTTATCTATATTGACTTTACTTTTAGGTGCTTGTGGAAAGAGTTAACCTGACTATGGTCTTCAAAGAAGTTGAGAACCACATTTCTTTAAGACACATTGCTCAAAGAGAATTCGCTCATCATCTCAGATCATAACATTTGACAGTTGAATATACATGCAGCTAAGCTAAATTTGAAGTGAAGTTGACTATGGACAACCATGCTCAGCATTGAAATGGTATCTCATTCGGAGAATATCAGATACTTATTTATTTCATGTACATGATATGTTGCTTGGGAGTTTGACGACAAGAGTTAAGGATATATTTTGTTCACATGTTATGCCCGATTGCAGTTCACAGGTTGCCACTTAATGAGACACTGAAACATGATAATGATCTGAAATGCAATCATGCATTATTATGTACATTAGCATGTATAAAGGGTTGCAGAATCAGAGAAATGGGATTTAACTCTTTGCGCCTTTCTTCTTTGTTGCTTTTTGTAATGGTCTGTAAAGCACTGTCATAATCTCAGTTACCTGTATTTTTTTTTCCACATATTGAAAAGAATCTCAATTCTGTGAAGGTAACTATCACTATTGTGCTGTTGTAACTTGTTATCCTGAATGGATATGCCTTGTTTAGTGTGGTGTGAGTGAGGATATGTTTGGACATAAATATATGTAGAACCACAGTCTGATAATGAAGTGTGTAATTTCTTGTGGTTGTTGGGGCTTTTTAAATTTATTATCAATACTTCAGTGATGTGTATTTCTGCTTGTATTTTTAAAAGATACACAATCCATGCTCAGAGTTTTGTGTAGTTTAATTTTTATAGGAAAACTTATTCAATATATAAATATTCATTTCCAGATGTAGTACACTAGAACTGCTCTCCTATTGGAGCACTGAAAATAACAGAAGTTCTTAATTTGGTTCCTCTCTCTATTATGGGAGCATATCTGTGAGAGTCACAAATGACCAAACCAACAGCAAATTAATTCTACAGTTAACAATCCCTAGAAGTGTTTTGCTTTCCGGCTGCCTTTTTGTTCAGGAGATCTGCAAATCATGCTTTCACAGAGAGAAAGCCATGCATGTATTTACATCCTTCTCATAGCTTGCCATGCCTCTTTTAAACTTCTGTAAAATTCCTTTGCAGCCAAACTGTCCAAACTGGTCCAAGAAATCATGAGATGGCTTGAAAAATTTAGAGGTATATTTTAAAAAATACGTACTTAGTGACCCTTTTGATTTTTGTTTTCTAAACATTCACATTTCCACACTAATCTGTACAACTTCGAGGGCTCAAACCCTGCTTTAAGAGGCAGAATAAAATGTGAAATGGAGATTTTTTTTTTTGTGTAATCGTGGGTTGGGTTTAAAAGCACAGAATCTTTTCTACACTTCACAGAGTTTACTGGAAATTTCCAAGTGTCCGTCAGCCAAAAGCTGTGACAGCATAGAATTAGGATGCATTTACTTACATGCAAATCTGCTGCTGTTAATGTAGTCCCAAGTGGGCATGAATTGTAAACTCTGTGTTAGGCTTTATTTGGGATAGTTTCCAGATGAGAGGGAATAGAAATAGTACTTAGTTTAGATAATATAATCTATGAGTTCCTATTATATTTTCCAGGCAAATGCTGCACTCATAATTAGAGCATCAGTAACAATGTAAGGAAATGTTAATCCTCTTGGCTGTAGAAAAAGCTACCTAAAGGCAAGAAGAGATTTAAAGGTCTTGTTGAAAAAAAGCAGGAAGAGATTTCATTCCTCATGAAAACTCAAGGAACTCCTGAGATGACATTTTAAAGAAGTTGCAAAACATACTCATTTTCTAATTAGCACATCTTTCTCAGGGAATGATGACTGGCTGTTAGCAAAGTTTTTTCTGGAAATGTCTGGGCTTTTGGGTAACATCTTCCACCATGCCAGTGTGGCTGTATGGAAAACTGAACTGCTCTCTACTGTAATAATGATAATGCAGTATCAAGGTGCCCAGAGTGCTTCTGATTGTATAAACTGATGTGAAAAGTAGAGTATGGATTAAAGGTGTGGATGATGGGAAGGAATGACCGAGATGTAGGGAAGATGGTAGAATCACAGAATTAAAGGAAAACCAGTCTGTCAAAATTGTCTTTTCTTCAATCTGCCCACCAATATTTTATGCTACATGAATTTTGACTGTAGCAAAGTGCTTCATAAATTTAAAATGTAAATGCAGAGAATTTCTTTCTTTTATTCCCTGGTGTAATTTTTACTTTTATAACTCATGTTCTTTTCCAGCTGAGTGCTATTTCTAGGGAAGCCAATTCATGCATTTTAGAGGTGAGCAGTGCTTTGGGAACTTTCCAATCTGACTGAAAAAATACAAAACCCTTAGTGAAGTACCAACATGAAGACCTAGAAATGCAAGGAACCATGCACATGATCACTATTTATCTTCATTCCTGCCATTCCTGCTGCAGGAACAGAAACACTTCAATGATTCATCTGTTTTTTTGTTTTGATGCTGAATTACCAGATATGTCTGATTCTGAGTCTGAACTCCACATTTTGAGAGGCTTTGAAGTGTGCTGTGTCATGGGAGGAGGCTGCTTCACCTTGCTGTGAACGAACCTCTGGTCTGCCTGAGAGACATCACCATGTCTGACTTGCTGCAGTCTAGCACCTTTTGTGAAGATGGAAAAATACTCATCACAGAATCTTCATCTCTGAAATAGAAAAGGTCATTTGTTACAGACTATGAGCTAGGTTTCAAAATGCAATTTCTCTGGTAACTAGGAGCAAAAGTGCAGCAATAGTTTTGGGAGTGCTTAGATGATGTGCTTGACTGAATAAATAACTTATCAGGATCATAGTGCAGATGGCTGGGTCAAAACTTTTCTTTTTTCCTTTTCTTTTTTCTCTTTTCGTCTGATACCGTACATAGAATTCTTCTCCTGAAGCCTAAGATTTGAATGATGAATACCAGCTTATTAAGCAAGTTTGGTGCTTGTGGGATAGCTTGGAAGTCTGGTGTAGGATTTTATTGATTTGGAAAGATTTGCTTTATTTCCTTCAGCATTACCCTGATTTGTCACCTCAGATTATTTTGATAGCCTGCTCTGTGAAAATTGGGTTGTATTGAGTCTCCTTAAATGATGTAGGAATTCAAATAAATATGGTGGTGTGACACCTTTGGTTAAAGTTAGGATTCAATCTATACTTGAAGAGACTTGAGGTTAAAAATAGGAAGTTCCGTTCATAATAACTTGTCAGTTCAGAACTTCCACTCGCTAGGCCAAGCAGCTATGAATTTTGTGCTTGTTAGAGCAAAACTCAGGCAGCTGCAATTTTGGAATAAAGTGATAGTCTACTGAGGAACAAGAATTCTTTTTCCAGGTAAGTAATTTTCTGTTGTTTCCTTTTCTTTTGCTTCTTGCTTGAATTCGATCATGGAGTAAAACACTAGCATCTTTGCATTAAACAAATATATCTAATCACTCTTATTTCCTTACTCTCTTAGAATGGCTATTGTAGAAAGCGTAAGATTTTCTGAGTGTGCTGGTTTTCTTCCAAGCAATGTTGCAAAATGCATCATCAGTTCTGCAGTTTAAGCATCGTTGCTTCTAAGGGCCTGGAGGAATCACCTTTGGCTGCAACACTTAATTTGTCTGGTTTGTGTGTGCAGTGCTTTATGAGAACCATTAACAGTAACTCTTTAGATAGTGCAAATACAAGAAACAGGGTATTTATAAAGCTCCAGAAAATGTCCCTTGAAGTGTGTACATTTTAAGGTATTTCTTTGTGGTTAGGCAGCTTCTGTCATTTGTTAAGTTGCCGAGCCTTTATCTGTACTTTGTATCATCAGATCTGGACTCCATCCAGCATCGATGTTTCCCACTTGTAATACTTTTGGGTTTAGGGAGTTTCATGCATTCTGTGGGAAATTAAGGTGAGAGATTGACAATGACTTTGGTGGTGTGCCTTGAGAGCTGATGCATACCATGGAGTTAAGGAAGGCGAGGCAGGGGAAAAGTAGGCGCAACACAAAACCTGTTAAATTTAAGCTCATGTTCTCTTTTTCTAGTTGCACTGGTGTTTTCAAGCCAAATCTCTTTTCTGTCTTCTATATAGTGTGTTTTGCTGACTACTTAGCTACTGGACAAATTTACAACATGCTGGAAGACTGGGAAAGAAGAAGTTAAAGAGCCTGCTTGCTGTGCACTTGTGAGAAGTATCAAGTAGATCCAGGTTATGGTAGCTTGGTCTTTAGCTTGATAACTTCATCAGTTTTGACCTGCAGAACTATGTTCATATTGACAGTATCAAAACTTGGTGAGGAGAAGATAAAAAACAGTTAAACTTCAGTCTCTCCACAGTACTTAGTTTCTAATGGCAAATTTATAGCAGCTAGTAAGAGCAGGGTGGAGTTAGTGTTAAAGACTTGAAGTTTGATGGTGCTAAACATAGTAATTTATAATTCAGTATTGTCAATTCAAATTGGTCAAGCTGTGATGTGATCTGATGGTTGCACCCTTACTTTATTATATTGATACCGTGTGTGCATGCAGTATTAGCACTCTGCCTAGAAGTTAGAGCCCTTAACATCCCAGATCATTGCGTGATAAACCTTCCTGCAGCAGCTCTTGCTGTCCCTGGGCTCTCTAGTTTCAGTCACTTCAGGTTTGTGAAGGCTCACTTGCAGAGTGGAGTTTTACAAACTCCTGCTCACCCAGGATCTTGAGGGAAATGTAAAGTCCCCAAATGTGGGAACAGAACCTGCAAGAATTTATAAACTTGGCCACAGAGAGAAAATGACCGCATCCACTAAAACATGAGATAATATCTCCCACACACTGAAAGAAAACAAAAAACAACATGCGGAATCAGACTCTGAGAAAGCATTATCTATTAAGTTTAAAACAGCACTGTATGTGTTTCTATTTTAAGATTATTTAACATAAATTGATGTTATCTAACTCCACATGTCTCCCGTGAGGGAATGTCATCCTGGGTGCACAGAACGTGCACATTGACTTGGAAGAATAAACAACGCTTCTTTGCTATTTTTTTTGAAATGCAAAGACAGGAGAGAGGGAATGTGATTTCCCATGCTACCTCTGACTCCTTCCGCAGGCCAAGCATGTGTCATGAGCTAGCGAACAAACAAAAAAGGGCTTTATTAGAACAAATAGGGAAAGGATCAGCTAAAGCTCTGAAGACGTCTCAGCTTCTGAAACCTCTTGCCACTTTCCATCACCAATACTCCTAATGTTCAGGATATGAAGGTCACCTTTAAACCCACTGATGGTTCTTCTCAGTTAAGCCTTGGGATGAAGTGGCCTTTTCTGGGACCTAAAAGGGTGTGAATCTCCTTGCTGAAATCCAGAAGGTTGAGGGTGGGTGGAAAACACAGTCAAAACAACACTCTGGTTTTAGTAAGCACCATGATTCCTACTTTTTCAGTTTTCTGTGTACCTGGCAAGGGCACAGAGACTATTTTTGAACTGTCTAGACAATTCTTCTAAAAGGGATCTCTTCTTTTTCCTCTTCTGGTTATTGGTCATCAGGAAGAAGGGAGTTAGCACATCTATTTGTGAATGTGCCCACACACTGAGCCCACATAAACATTTTACAAATCATATTTATAGAACTGTTGTAAGAGCATGTGTCCTCAAGAGCTATGCATTTATTAAACTGACTTGTATGTACTTTAATCAGTCCAGAAGCCGACACACTACTAACATAAATTTTTTGCATGACATTTTCTATTTAATATAAAATCCACTACCACCCCCTAGTCCCCCAGTTTAGCTTTAAACTGTTTATACATGGACACAAATACTAAATGTGAATGTGCAGCCCAGTCATTTGAAGTTCATGTTTCTGGTAATAGATTATTTAAATTATTGATTATTCCAAAGATGGAATGTATTTCTCCACATTTGAAAAGTCTTGGCAGTCAGGCGAAGTCCCTAGTGGCTAGAAAAAAGGAAACATCACTCCTATTTTTAGAAAGGGGAGAAAGAAAGACATTAACTACAGATGGGTGAGCCTCACCACTATTACCAGGAAGATCATGGAGCAGATCCTCATGGAAGCATTGTTAAGGCAAATACAAGACAAGGAAGATGGATGATCTGAGACAGCCAGCACAGCTTCACTAAGGGCAAGTCATTCCTGACCAGTCTGATGGCCTTCTGTGATGAAGTGACTGCGGTGGTCAACAAGGGAAAACTGACCAATGTCATCTACTTAGATTTCCCTAAGACCTTTGACATGGTCCCACACAACATCTTCATCTCCAATTTGAAGAGACGTGGATTTAAAGGGTGCACTAATACTAGATAAGAAATTGGCTGGATGGACACAAAGAATTGTGGTCAATGGCTCTAGGTCCAAGTGGAGGCCGGTGACAAATGGTGTCCCTCAGGACTCTCATGGGACTGATGCCCTTTAATATCTTCATCACTGACATGGGCACTGGGATTGGTGCACCCTCAGCAAGTTTGCAGATGACACAACAGCAGGACAGGATGCTGTCCGGGGAGCCCTGGACAAACCTGAGAAGTAGGCCCACGAGCACCTCATGAGGTTCAGCAAGTCCAAGTGCCAGGTGCTGCACCTGAGTCAGGGCAATCCCAGCACAGACTGGGAGAAGAAGTCATTGAGAGCAGCCCTGCAGAGAAGGATGTGGGGGTTCTTGTGGATGAAAAGCTGGACATGAGCTAGCAGTGTTCACTCACGGCCCAGAAGGCCCATGGCACCCTGGGCTGCATCACAACAATAGTGGCCAGTGGGTCAAGGGAGGTGATTCACTCCCTCTACTCTGCCTTTGTTACAGCCCACCTGGAGTGCTGCATCCAGGTCTGGGGTCCTCAGCACAAGACAGTCATGGATGAGTTAGAGCAGGTCCGGAGGAGGCCATGAAGGTGATCAGAGGGCTGGAGCACCTCTCCTGAAAACAGGCTGAGAGAGCTGGGGTTGTTCAGCCTGGAGATGAGAAGCTCTGAGGAGACCTTATTGCTGCCTTCCAGTACCCATTACTGCTTTTTTTTTCTTTTGATGATGCTCTTCCCCATTGTTATTTTTTTCTTTTTTTTTATCTCACCTTCTCTCCACAAAGAAGAGTTTAGGAGGATTCTAGATTTCTTATGTGAGTGTATGTATGTTTTCATACTTTCTGTGCTGTGAAAGGTTGGTTGTGAAATGCAATAGCTTCTCAGGCCATCTGCTATAGCTAAAGAGAGAACCTTTCTCACAAATGTCACCCTGTTGTAATCTGAGACCATTATAGCTTTTCATTAAATGGGGTTGCTTCATCAAAGCTGACTGATGTTGGGAGTTGCTGTGGATTGGTGCTTCCTGGGTACTTAGAAACCGCTTGGAGCTGATTTTGTGCTAGCTTGGAAAAATCCGACTAAAATGACAGTAATCATACAGTTTTGAACAGAACAGGCAGGCAAGCAAGCATGATGTTGGCTGGGGACATGATAAGTAAAATTCTTTTCTTCCTCCCCTGCCAAGCTTTGCCTCACTCTTAGCTTGGCCAATTGTGCTGGCCGGTACAGCCTGACACTTCCTTTGCACTCCCATGTGCTCAGCTGTGTCCAGCTGCTGGTGCTTTTCTTGTTCCTGCTCTGGTGGGGTGTTTACTGAGACACCACACTCTGCTCCAGTGTCTCTGCTGGTATCTCTGACAGCACTTGTGGTGTATAAAGAGGAAATGGAGCTCAAATACAATGCTGGGATGGTGTGACTCTGAACAAGCCTGCTTCATGGCTTCCAAGGTTGGTGTATTTTGCATAGAAACTCATGGTATGTCTCATCTAGTAGTGAAAAAGCTCTAAAATTTTATTCCTTGCAGCAGAGCCTATTATTATTACTTCTATTATTATTGTTAAGCATTTGGACAACCCACTTGTATTAACCTGATCCATGACAGTAGTGCAAATGGTGACTATAACAGCCATTGAAACATGAAACAGCAGTACATGCCAACAGCAGCTGAGAGTCCAATGGGGAACAGGGAATGTCCAGAAAAAATTACCCCTCTAAACATTCACAGATGTATTTTATATATATGTAGCATGTTTTACAAGTATACGCATGCCTAGTTTAACAAAAACAAATTTTTGTAAAAATCATGTGACATGAGAGTCAATCTTTAGAGTGATGATTACAGACAACTGAAATAGCAGATGTGCTAAAGTTTTAAAAATAATATTATTTCTGAAGATAAGCTTCTGATCATCTCTCACAACCAGCTACTTTTCCGATGCTCTGGTGCTTATCTTTGTGGGTGTGGGGGCAAGATAGATCAATATAGATGCAGCTTACTGGTAAGTTTCTGTTGAATTTTGTTTGCAATATATTCCTTCTGAGATTCCTTGAGAATCTGTTCCACAGAACTTATGTATCATGGGTAGTTCCACAGTGAATTTAATACTTCTGGAATCATGATTATTAAGGGCATTTATAAAGTAATTTCCTCTCTGAACTCTGCGAGATGTCTTTGCAGGACAGAACTCAGAATGTCTTACATTCTTTGAGTGCATGTGTGAATAGGAGTCCATATCTTGACATCACAGCTTGATGTGAATTATATGTCAATATAATCATGGTGTTGTTTCACCTTTCTTTCTCCTTTTCACATTTAACAAATGCTAATCACACTTGATTATCTCAGGATTGCTTGTAGTTGTTCATTTCCGAGTGCCTACATGGCTCACCTGGATATTTTCTGCGTAGATCAAGTTCTGCACTGGGATAACCAGACAGCAGTGTTAATTTTTGAGTAACATTCTGATAGCTTTATTCCGCAGAAAATAATGAGGAATTTTCCTTTTTTTAGCTGTATTTTCATTTTAGTAAAGCACATTGTGAGTCAAACCTAGTTCAGAAACATCTCTAAGACCATCCCTACTCCTTCTCTTCCAAGCCTACTCTCTTCTGTCCTTTGTCCTCAGAACTGTCGACCTATTTACTACCGGATTGAAGCTCTGTACTTCAGATGTCCTGATATTTTGTCTTCTCCAAGGCTTGTTATGGACTTTTCTGTTGCATGACCACCAGTGTTTTCATCACAGTCAAGTGTAGGCATTTCTCTAATGGGTGGTTTTCTACATCATAATGTTTACTTTATTATTATAATCTTGAATGTCATAATCTTGCACTTTGTTGAAATACAGGTTTCTTATTTTATTTCTTTTTTTTAAAGTCCTTAGGGACACCTCAGTATGCTAATGGTACTTGATAGCTGCAAAATTATTATCTTTGCTGTGAAAGTGTTGCTAACGGAAGTGGGGGCTTTGTGGTTTGGGTTTTTTTGGGGGGGGGGGTGAGGTTTACAAGCTGCCTCTGAAGGAGATGCAGTAGAAGCTGTTTATGCAGTTGCAGTGCATCACACCTCTAAGGAACAGTAGTAGCTCCTCATATGAATGAAGAGAATAGAAATCCAAAGAACGAAAAGAAAAAAGAAGTACTGCTTTCTCAAGAGATTGGCTTGCTTTGCTTTTTTGATACTGTTGCAGGTGGTTATATGGGAAAATCTCTCCTCCTCTAAGCTGTTTTAAGTTTCCTTGCCCTATTCTGGAGCTGTATACTCCTCTGTATTGCCGTAAAACTTTTTGTTTAGAAACTAAAAAACAAGAATACAGTCCTCTCTCCCCTAAAGAAAACAAAAAACCCAAACAAAAAACCTAAGGGTTTGTGCTATAGTGTATGATTCATCATGCTTTTTTTGGAAGGAGGAACTTACTGTATCCTGGTACATATTCAGAAGTAGCCAAGCTACTAGGCTCAGACATTTGAGGGCTTTTTTTCCCCTTCTTCTATCAGACCATATGTACTCAAACTTCCTGTCTTGGGAAATGAGTATAAGCTTCTTTCTTTCTCCTCAGGCCCTGGGGGTTTTTGTTGGAGTTTTGTTTGGTTGTTTTTAGTTGTTTGGATGTTTTTTATCCAAAGGGAGCTGACTAATCAGCTCCAGGAGTGGGATATGTGGGGTAAGAGATCCATTTTGGTTTGTAGCTAAAGCAGAAAATGTTATCAAATATTTGCTTGTTCTAAAGGACAGATTCACTTCATTATTTATGGGCAGACTTTAACTTTAAGATAATGTCTTAAAGTTAAAAATCTGAAGCTATAAAAAAAATGTAAATATTTTAAAATCTGTGTCTGTAGTGAAGTTAGACAGATACTCTTCCACATTTTATAATTTCAGCTTTTAAAGTGTCACCTTGTTTATATATGAATAAAACTTGGCTTGAAGATGTGTCCCTTTACAATAGCTTTTAGTAAGATAATATTTGAGGAAGCAGAGCTACTTGTTGTACATTGTCATTCTAAAACGAATTCATATTAAATAGGTGTGATACTGAAAGTGAGATCAACTTTGCAACTGTTGGAGCAGCAAAAATGGGTGATACAGCTGATAATGTAACATGTAACATACAGCTGTAAATAATAGAGGAAGTATTTAAAGAAGTATAAATATTTGCCTCTTGCTCAATGGCTGGCTCTGTCAGCTGGCTGTCACATTTAAAATGCTGTATTTGAAGAGATTTGTGCAATCTGGACAATTTTGTATTGGGATAATAGAAAAATAAAAAGCTGAACTGTGATATGCCAGCTGAGAAGTGGTGATGAATTCCTACACTCAGTAACTTTTCAATCCAATCTGATCACATCTGGGAAAGTGTTCTGGTGTATGACTTTGGACCTGCATGGATGTTTTTTATGTTTTGGATGAAGTCTAGTTACAGAGTGATCTTAGCTAGTAAATTAATGGGATGGAGTGCTTGCTTTGCTTTGTATTTAAGCACACTGTAATTAGTTAGGCCCTACTCCATCCCACCTTTTTTGGATGTTAATCTCACAGTTGTGGTTTGGGAACTTTAGTGCAAATGACAGCAGCCCTTGCTTATTGCTCTGGAGTTCTCTGTTGTAGCCTGAAATCTGACAGTCAAAATCTCACATGGTGGCCTCGAAGCTGCTGGCTGCCCTGTTTCTTCATTCTGTGCAAGATGTACAGATGCTTAGTGGTAATAAAACAGAAATGGTAGCCTGCCCTTCCTTCAGGGTTGTTTCATTGATTCTGGATAAATTACGGGTACCACAAGGATATGGTAAAAGAGGGGCAGCACCAGTAGAAGCATGAAAGGATGACTGAGCACAGAAAAACAGACCTGCTTAGAGTATCTGCTCAAACACAAGATACCAAAGAGAGAGACTAGAAGAACAACGGTATGGAAACAGTCCAGCAAACTCTTGAAGTGCAGAAGATATATATTGGCTGGTTTGAGACTTTTTGATAGGAAGAGCAGCCAACAATACCTATTCAGTGACTGCTCTTGGTGGGCAGAATTAGGAGTGAGTAAAAACATCCCTCAGTGCTCCTCACTTAACTGCAGGGAGTGAGGGCTGTTTGCTCGGGGAACCAGACCGGTTTGTGGTTCAGACTGGTGGCGGTGTGTCACTGCTCCCAGGAGTCAAGTGACCTTGTTTATAATGTGTAGCTGGGCCAGTATGCAGTTGTTTCCACTGTAAACTCCCAGAAAGCTGGGTTCAGGGTATGCTTGTGCATATTACTTTGCAATTAACTTTGTATGGACACACACGCAAACCCCTGTTCCCATAGCTGCCTCAGTGCTCTTTGCTTCTGTAGGCAGCAAAGTGCATTGTACATTTTTGGTTCATTTTTGCCCTGTTGGAGAAACAAGTGTGTGGGTAGAAAGGAATGAAAGTGATGCTTATGATGCTGAAGAAATGAACTGCAAGGTGAATTGGCTGGGTAATTCAGATCTTGCTAGAGGAACCAAAAATAATTTTATGGGGAACCATTAATCTCCTGTTCTACAACATGCTCCGAAAGAATCATTATAAAACTGAAAAAGGTAAGTATATCCAAGACGTATATACTTGAAATTCTTTTGGTAGAGTAGGATTCATAGGCATTCCTGAAGATAATCTGTGCAATACTATGATGCTTTCTTTTCAGAACAGCAATTAAAATTAATCATCCCATTGTGCACAAAAGATTTGTTTGCGTTAAGTGTTCCCAAAACAAAAAACATTTAGGCATGAACATCTTTTTAAGCATCACATTCTAGTTAGAAATAGGATGGAGCTGCTAAGGATTGGAGGAGGTAAGAAGGTGGGTAAGCCCTCCCTTTATTGCACAAGCATCCTGCCCTGGTTAGTATCCTCGAACATGTAAGAACTTCCTAGGGATCTTTGCTTATCATTAACATTGGCATGCTGCACAAATGGGTGGAATATGTTTTCACTTTCTCATGAGATTTTCTTCAGTAGTGTGTGATTTTGTCCTTTTTCGGTTAGAGCTTTCTCTTCAGACTAGTGATTTCTTCTCTGCTTTCTGGGATTTTTGGGGGTTGTTGTGTTTTTGGGTTTTTTTTAGACTGTTCGAATCTCTGTCCCATAGAGTAGAATTTCAACCAGTGAGAAAACACTTGTTCTCCTTGGTGACAGAGCAGGGATCCCTTAGGCACGACTGAGCAGCTGTGGTTGTGGAGAGGGGTTTTCTCTTCAGGGGTTGGGTAGGAGACCTGTCTCTGTACTTGTATTTCGTGATGAAATTTGCAATTTATGTTTGCAATGTGGCACTGTCCCCTCTGCATGTGCCTTTCTCATGATGGAAGGAATGAGAAGGGAAGGGATATCTGACAGATGTTTAGGCATTTTCTTTAATGCTGGCAGATGTAGTGGTGCATTAAGCTGAATGGAGTAACATTCTGTATAATGCAGAAGGAAGGGGAAAAAGGAAGAGGAGAAAAAAAGAGGGTAGATGTATGGGGGAAAAACCAAGAATTTTAAGGATTTCTTAAGGATTTCTTCTCTATGGGAGCATACCTTGGAGTAAAAGGCCTGCAGGGGATTGGTCAGCTCCTTGGAGAGCCTCTTTCTTATTAAATAATGCAAAAGTGCCAGAAACCTGTCCTTCGGATGGAGGAGAGCTGTGTTGTGTGTGAGTGTTTTGGAGAAGTTCTGTATCTTGGAGGAAGAGGAACCGGAGTGTGGTTTGACAGTTGCTACAGCAACTAACGCTTTTTTAATGGAAGGCAAGGATAAGTGATGGTATAAAGTCTTGTGTAACTGACGTACCTTCCCCCGCTTCCTGCCAATTTTCCAGTATATTAAAACAATAAGTAATTTATGACTTCAGCTGAGAAATGACTCTATGTTTGCCCAGCTCAGCCTCCTTTGCAAGACTGCGTGATCTTTACAGAGACAACAGAGAAGAAATTATTTACATAACAGAAAGCAGGGATACAAGCATCTCTGAAAAGTATGCTTTTTAAGGGACAAATGCATTCCTTGTTTTGCCTGAAGAAATTTTGTTTGATATGGACGTCAGTGGGCAAGCCTTTTTTATCTCATAGCTTCCTTTCTTCTCATCCTCTCCCTTCCTCCCGGCCACAATTACATTTTGCAAAGTTTTTTAAACTCTCTTGGGTTACTATGGAGTTCTTTTTTATGTAGGAATGATGATGTGTTACAGAGTAAATGAAAGATGATGCAAACCTGTGGCAGGAGGGGAATTCTGCTGGCTGTCTCTGCATCAGTATTACAGAAGCAGCCCTATCATAGATGTGCTCCAGTAATTGCTGTCCAGAGAGAGACTTCAACCCTTGTAATTTTTTAGGACCCAGCTGCCTGCTATTTTCCCGGAGAAATGATACGTGAGTGGAAACCACACATCATATCCCAGAGTATAGAGACACTCACTTTAGGATTCAAGAAGGTGCCTAAACTGACTGACCGTTCACCAGTTTAAAATTACATATTTTAATTTAGTGGTGGTTTTGGTTTTACTGCTGAAATTCAGAGGCATTTTACAGCTGAATTTCAGGGGAAGAGAGTTTGGCTAATAGTCTTGTTCTTTGAAATATTACTGGAAGTCTTAGGCTGCAAAAGGGCACTTTGCCTCCCCCCTTGGGTTCTTTATGTAAGATCAGAAGTAATTCTGAGTTAAGGCTGCTGATATTAATTGAAGAGTAGGTATTAAGCCATTAATCATATTTGTAAATAAAACATAACTATGCACAAGTATAGAATTTTAAATACACGTTTTTGCACTTCTTAATTTTAAAGCCCTGTTTTTGTGAACCAAACATGTTTACCTAGCTCTTCAGAACTAAGATTTATTTTACAGATATCCTTGTTAATATTTTGAGCATTAACAACTCATAACCAGAGCTCCTAGATTTGTAGGTTTGAATCCTGTGTTTCATTTTGCAGTTTAAAAGAAGGAAGTTACCTTCAATACAGTTCGTGACACTATTACACTGTGCATTTTCAAAAAATAGTGACCGAACTAAGAGCCAGTTTTCAAGTGAATGACACTGAGGTATTTAACTGGAATAAGTTCACTGCTCTTGAGTTCCTGAGAAGCAGTGCATGAAGCATGCACATTTTTTTCATGGATGAAAAAGTAATAAACCTTTGCTAGCAGTTTAATGCATTTTAAAACTCAGTAGAGGATAATTACTACCTTGCACTCATTACTGC
The DNA here is from genome assembly GCA_013396875.1 of Vireo altiloquus. NCBI lineage: Eukaryota > Metazoa > Chordata > Aves > Passeriformes > Vireonidae > Vireo > Vireo altiloquus. The sequence goes on along the minus strand of VZRF01004646.1, from coordinate 65,963 downwards.
ATTTTGTGGATTCACGTGAGATGAGAGAAATAAGTGAAATATTTGAACTAAAGAGGAGACTGACAAAAAGATCTCCTTTTTAGATATTCATGGGTTAGTGACCAGTACTTATTAGAAAGGAAATTTGCAGTTTGAAGTCTGCAACATGTTCCTCCCCATAGCATCCTGTCTACTGTTTTCTTCCCCCTGCAACCCTCTCCTCTTCCGTCCTTACCCAGACCTTGAGATGGCTTATCCTTTTTGCTTCTCTGACTCATTCACTTGCCCCAGTGACACCACCCCATCTCCCAGTCTCTTTTACTCTCACTCCTTCAGGGTCTCTCAGGATCACCCTGCTGCAAGATTCTCCTTTGTGTCTCACCATCTTTTCCTCAATGAGACAAACCTGCTTTCATCTCTCTCATCTTGATGAGCCTGTGCTATTCCAACTGCTGCCCATCTCCTTTCTTGCTTTTCTATCAGATAGATTCATTCAGCTCCTTGAAGTTATTTTTCTTCCCATTTCCATCTGGACTTCTAGGCTGGCTTTAATCCCCTCCATGGCACCTGATGGCCTTTGTCCAGCATCCTGTGACTACCAAATAGCACTGTGTTATTAGAGGGACACCAGCAGAACTTGTACTTGATCAATGCATTCTTTCTCCTCTTTAGGTCACACAAAGTGGAAGTCTTTCAGCTCCACTGAATTGTTAGTGAATGTGGAGTGATTTCCTAGGAAACACATTAGGACACCTGTGATATGAAGAACTATATGTAACTGAAAATGCTAACATTTTTATTCTTATATTGTTTTGTAAAAGGTAAAAAAATGTAGAGAAAATGTGATAGTCAGGGTGCAATTACACAGTATGCAAACCTCCCATACCTTTCAAGTTAAGGGTTTCTCCTCAGCCATATGTAACTGTGTTTCAGATAAGTCTTCCCCTCAATACTGTGGATTATACTCTGGCATGACAGAACATGTAGGTATTTATTAGATTTTTTTTTTCTTTTTTCCAAGACTTGGTATGCTGCTGCTTTTTCATACAATTATTTGATCTCTGATTCATGGGCATTCATCTGGAGTGTGCTGATGCTGCTGACAGCTGTAGGCATGCAGCACACTTTTGTGAAATGTCTGAACAACTAAACTTTGAGATTTACTGGGTGACTCAAATATTTTAGTGTCTCATTTAGCCAACCACTTCAGACTTTCCTCTAGATAAACTGGAGTTTCTCACCTGAAGGAATTGTATAATGTGAAAGCAAAAGCAGGTTACTTGCAGTTTGTGAGACTAATCAGTCATCATTGGCTTTAGTAAAAAGCTTAGGAAGGCTGAGGCAGGAATATATGAAGATATTCAGAGGAATCTTATCCAGTTTAATTTAGTAATCTAAGCTAGTGTTATTTCAAAGCCTTTTGGGCATGGATATTACACATTCATTTTTTTCCTACAAAACTTGAAAGAAAAGTAGTCGTCTCTTTTTACTTACTTTTTTTCCATGGATCAAAAATGACAGGAAGTTATTTGCAGTTGTCTTGAAAGTGAATTCTTGCTGAAAGTGAATTCTTGCTAAATGGTTAGAAATAGCTACTGTTAAGTATTTCCAAAGTTGCATTAAACCAAAGAATTTTCTGCCTTTATACTGATGACATTACAGTCCAAAGGAGTTGACCTGATCCCAGTTTATGCAATTGATGGTAATATTGTCAGAAAACAGCACTCCTGTCTTTATCTTCAGCGTTTTTTAAAGAAAGAAAACTGTAATTTGGGAAATTGAACAGAATAATTCCATGTTTTACAGCAAATAGTTCTTTAATGAAAACAGGTGGTCAGCTTTTAATACTAAGAGGCTCCATATGCAAAATTGTCCAGAAACATTAAATTCAGCAAGCAAAACTCTGTGTCTTGAAAGGAAACCTGACCTGGCTTCAGTTCACATTGTTAGGGTAGAATGTTTTTTTCCCATGCCCTTGTCTTTCTCTGAGGTAGATGCACAAGCTCACCTGATGCACCACTGCATTTTATTGAGTAGAAAGAAAATCTGATTTAATTTCTACTGATTTTACTCAGTTAACAAGTTCATGTTTAAAACTGTAGGCATGATTGGGTTTGCATTCTGTAGTTTAGTACTAGTGCACCACTAAAGACACTGATCTAAACTGAATTAAAGGTTAAAGGATGTTATATTCAACACAAACCAAAAAAACAAACTAAAGCAGAAGCAGAGAGATTGCATCCTACAGACTGCATAGCTTCATAGCCATGAACATAAAAACAAGGTCTAGAGGAGATGTCTCTTGGCTCTCTCTGTGCAGCCTACCCTGCCCAAGTCAGCCTAACATCAAAGAGAGTTGCTAAATCCTCTGCAGCAGTAGAGGGAGAGAACTGAGTCAGTGGCTGGGGAGGTGATGCTCGAGGTGTCAGTGCAAATGCTCAGGGACACGCAGAGGGGATGATCTGCAGACCTCGGGAGGGGCTTCTCTTCTCTGTGAGGGGCAGTCACTGGTGAGTACAAACCCTTCCTAACTGGTTGCCTTACCTAAGGAGTGGGGCTTTGTGCAGTGGGCTCCTTGTCCTGTGGGTAGCAGAGGTCACACTGTGAGGCTGTGATAAGGAGGATGTGCCTTCTCCGAGGACTCCCTTGAGCATCCCTTGATCACGTCCTGTGAAGAAACACCCCCTTGGCAACATCAGTGTTGCCCTGTGACCATCCTCCTGTCTGGGGGTTCCTGGCAGAGATGTGGTGTATGGGGTGCCTGGTGCGAGGGAATTCAGCGTGGGATGCTGGAGCATGGCGCTTGAAAAAGTCCTTCCATGGCGTGTGAAACCTGGCAAGTCAATGTGAAAGCTATAGCCTTATGTAAGAGTGCACTTAAAGAGCTAGCTGCAGATAAGGGTTGACTGAGATATGTTGACTTTTGTTATCGAATAATTGATGCTCTGCTAAAAGCAGTTGGAATTGAATTTGTTGGATCAGCTGTGGTCATAGCATGAGAGTGAAACTTTTGACAGTTCCAGCCCTTTTTGGACCAGTTGCAGTCGGTCTTTTTATCCAGGACCTGGTCCACTATATGGAGAGTTATGGAGTGTTATCTCTGTTGCCTAATGTCTGCATATGATAAGTTTGGTTACATGAGACTGCCAAAAAAAAGAAAAGAAGTTCTGGTAGCTTTCTAAGAAAGGCATTCGGCTCTTTGAAAAAGGAAGCTCTCTTTGATATAGGATACCCTGGAGTGTTAAATGTGAGCCCAACCTTGCAGCACAAAGGGCTGCAGTATTTTTTAACTCAAAGACATTTGGAGAGTTTTCAGTGAGGCCTGGCCTTTGTTTCTAAGTATTTATATAATCTACATTGCCAGGAATATTGATAGTTACATGCAGTTTTACAAGGAGGTGTGTTTAACATCTAATGTAACAGCAGCACTTGTGTAGGGCTGTCACTTATTTACAGCCATGCTTATTTACATTCACAAGTCTGACAAGTCTTTCATCTTGGTTTGTATTTCTGCTGTTTCCCATGCATTGTGGCCAAGCAGAGGGTTTATCACAGCCACTTTGCCTGTGTGGTGATGGTGAGGTGTCTGAACTGTGCACACACCAAGTCTCTGACTGAAAGAATTTCCATAGCTCTCACTGTGTTGTGTGCAGCCTGGATGGTTACATAGCTCTCCATGTATTTATGGGTATGGAAATAATCTCTATTAGGAGAAGCTGGTATTGACCATGGAGAATTCTAATAGCAGAACTGATAGGCCAAAATAAGGAGAGGAGCATCAACAACTGCACTCTGTAACACTCACTGATGAACAAATGCAGCTTCTGCCACCTAAATTTAATAGTGCAAACTCTTAACACTAAGTTACGAAGAGTAGCAGCCATTTGTTCACCCCTTCCTAGAAGTGTTTGCCATTGAGCATCTGTGTTAGCAAAGCCAAATTCTGATGCATTGTCAAAATATTAATTTTTCTCAAAAATTACTGTTATGAAGTCATTATGGATTTGGGTTGTAACTTCTTCAGGGATCTGAGAGTGTAGCAGCCCTCAGCTTTTGAGCGCTTCCGTACTGCCAGGGTGTTGCTTTTTTTGCAGAAGCAAAGGCGGCCATGGAAAAGCCTCTGCTACTTGCAATGAGATTTGTCTTCTCAGAAGTGTGGGTCAAGGCTGCCTCCTTTCTCATGCAGGAAAGTTGTGCTGTTGGGAATGTAGGTTCCCTTGGCAAGCAGCTGTGCTGCTGGGCTGGAGGAAACCAAGCTGGGAGATGCCATGATCAAAGACTGGCCCTCTCTTCTCAGCATGTACAACACAGAGCATCTCAGCCTGGAGATAAAAACAGGCTGGGGAAATGGTTGTGATGCCTGGGTCTCTCTAGTTGTCATTGGGGTTTTTTTCCTGAAGAGTAACAGCATGGCCTTCATAGTGATAGTCATTCCTCATAACTTTTTTAGCTCATTGTCTTGGGTTGATTTCCTCCTAAACTTGTCTCAAACAGAGACCATTTGGGACCATTATCTGTAGGTCAGTTTAAACTGTACCACTTGTTGATTGGTAAACTCTGCTAACAGGTGTGTTACATAGGAGATAACAATTGAGAAGCTGGAGGTTTTTTTCTGGTAGCCAAATGTGCAGGATTTTCCAGCAATTAAGATTTTACATCTAGATAATAATCCTATGCAGTTACCTTGCTGTTACAAAACAGCTGCTTGGCAGTGGAGTGTCCTGTCTGCTCAGAATGGACCTCAGAAATGGGTAGGCAAGATGTGGTTGGAAAGAGGGAGATGGCTGTGGCAGGTTGGGAAAAGCTAAACTGGAGAGTTCTCAGTTAATGGGATTACAAAGAAAAATCTTGATTTGCTGTGCACATGGTCAGTCTAGAGACTTATTAACGTGGTCTTACTGTGGTTTAAGACTGGTTACTCATGGATCATCCCCCTCAGGCTATAGATGTGCTCACAGACATGTAATGACAGGAGCTGTTTGCCCACAGAGAGATAGTGCTGCATTGCCTGCATCTCTTACCTTTTGGGGTCTTATCAGACAGATTATCAGGCTCTCAAAATGATAACAAATCTGGCACATTGGCTGAGGTGGTGCCAGGTTTCTTTGGCTCTGACAACCTGAACACATGGGTTGATGGATGGCTTGTTAGAGAAATACTGGGGTGCTCTCTTGCCCATGCCTGCTCTTTCTCTGGATTGCTTGCAAGATGCTGCATCACAGAGTTCCTTCAGACCTGCTTTGTGTCCAAAGGTTTACTTTTTTAGTTTAGTATGCATATTGTTTGAAATGTCAGCTACCTCTGGCCTTATCCCGCCTAAGTTGTAAAGTTTTCCCTCCCTCTCTTCACTTGGCTCGGGAGGTAGGGAGGTTTTGGGACCATTCCAGGGCTTTTCTGAAGCTGCTTTTTCCACTGTCAGGCAGGGTCTGGCACTGTGTCAGCCACTACTTCCTGGTTCTCACCCTTCCCTTGCAGGCAGACAGATGACCTGCCTTAAGGGAGTGACCTTTCTTGGGAGGTGAAGTCAGGCACATAAAGTAAATGCTGACCACAAACATTAGCCACCTACGCACCTATGAACACATTAATCCTGTGTTAGCAGTCCCCAGTGCAGTGTCCATTGATTAGCTAGTTATTATTTGTGCAGTGCTTTGGAGATGACAGCAATATGTACATTTCTCTAATTCTTACAGATTAGCATATTACACCAAGGCAGAAACTTTACTGAGATAATTTATCCATATTCTGATGAAAAGGAGTGTATTTGTTATGAGAGCTCAGTGAGGCACAGAACTTATTTTTTACAGTTCCAGAGGGGAAAAATTTGATAATTGAGTGGGAATATTGCTAGCCACGTCTTGCCCTTTGCTGAGGAGGAATGAAGGTATTAATTTACCTGCCTTCCTCTTCTTGTGGGTTGTAATGTTTACTGACTTTTCTTCCTGCCCCAGTTCTTCTCTGGAAGGCTCCTCTCTCATTTTATGAATGCTTGAGTGCCACCAGTTTTATCTTGCCCAAGCATCTGTGGAAGAGGACAAAGGAAGACACTATTTAAGAATCTGATGCATCCTGGGCTGCTCAGGAAAGAAATAAGTACCTTACCTGTGTCTACAAAGTATGATCAAGGGGAGTTTGATCTACACCTCTTGACATTCACCAGGGCTGAAAGAATTCTACCTTGAGGTGTGAGTTTCCTGTTTCTTCCTTAACCTTGCTCTTCATATTTCTCATCTTTTCTGCCCCCTCCAATTAGTCTTTGCTGTTAAAAGTTTTTTCCCTGATGCCATGCTTAACATGATCTGAGGTCATGCTTTTCATAATTAGATGTGAGAGAAAATATGATTTGACAATAATAGCAGGCATGCTTTTTGAAGTTAATGGTTTGTGCATAACCATTAACTTAAGGAGACGCTCACTTGGGCCTAAAATAACACTCCTTGCACAGACACAAAATTAAAAGACTAAGTCATATGAAAAGAGAGCCTAAGTCTAGAAATCTCCATGTTCCTGATCGTACCACTGGTTCTCTTTCTAGAGATAGTGCACTTGGATGGACAATTGCTGTTTTCTGGGCTGCCCACACAGTTGGGAGAGTTTGGGAGGGGAACTTGTCTGGTGGGAGGAACCACCTCTTTCAAAGCAGTATGTTCCAGTTGGGCTCTTCAGTGTTTGCTCTTACTGTGGGCTGCTCTCTTTCTCAGCTGCAGGGGAGTGATTTCTACCTTAGAGACCTTCAAAGTCATCCCTTTCTCTTCGTTAATCAAGGACTTAATCAGATTACAAGGATCTAAATGAACTTCAAGCACTAAGTTTTTAAGTTCTGTGGAAATTTTCGCCTCCTTAACATTTGTAACATGCAGACTCATTTAAGTTAATGGCACAATACTTCTCTCAGGAGATCATTTTCTGATTGCTGTTCACATTATCTGTGGACAATTAGTATTTGATGGGATCCCAAAACTCCTACTTGGTGAAGAGATGAAGCCTCCCAGGGCAGCTGCATTCCAAAAACAGCTGAGTTGCTGGGAATCCCCGTGGGGCCCCAAAAGATTCTTAACTCTCTTGTTTTTAAAAGAATGTTTTTCAGTCATTTTACATGGCTTTGATGGTAGAATGTAAGTGATGGAGAAAAATACCTGAATCACTTCATGCTGTTCTTTTTCGTCATGTTATTATATTTGAAACTTTGCAATTTGGTTTATTTTAGCTGTCAAGAAGATGCAATTTTCCATGGATGCTTTAGACTTGAGAATACTTGTACTTTGCTGAAATTTTTAGACAACAATAATAAATAGTCTTTGCATGTGAACTTGTATCAAGAGAAAGAGAGATATTAATCCCTTGGGGAAATCATAACTGTTTTGCTCTCTAGATGAATATCAATTAATTTCATGTGGTCTCACATAGATTTTCATCTTCTTTTTGTAAGTTCTCTTTCTTTATTTTATTCTTTGCTTTACACCAGTGTGCCTTTGCTTTCCCCAAAGTTTCATCTACTTTTTTCACTTGTCTCTAGTGAGATATTCAGTACATCTCACACTCTCAGCCCAACTTGATTGTGGATCTTAGGAAACTCCTCTATCTTCTTTCAGTTTGCAGGTTGATAATGTAATGTCCCTTGCAGTCTGCTGGAGGTTTCCACTCTTTTCCTGTCTTTTTTCACCTCTTGGTTTTCTTCCCCATTCTATCCCTTTCAGTCTCTTACAGGACTTTTGGCCCAGTTAATTGGCTTGCAAAAGCCAGTTGGCTGTGGCTGAAGAAAATTAAGGTTTTTTTCAGGCATTGTTTACCTCTACCTTGAGTTCCAGCAGTGCCCTGTGCCACATACGATGTGCATTTATAGAGGTTACTACCTTTTTCCCAGCAGTAAGTCAGTAGCTGTAGGAAGAAAAAGGAGCTCAGCAAGATGCAGGTGATTTTTCCCGAGCTGTCTGCTCCATGCAAATATATTACGCTTGTACTCTTTCTTCTGATATGAAAGGCTGTGTAGCAAAGGTAAAGGTGAGCAAACAGAACTTAAATCCAGGTGTGTAACTTCTTATCTGAGAGAGGAATATGAAGGTAGTGGGTATGTTGCTTTATGGTAAGTTGAGCTTACCTTTTGTTCTTCCTTGGTTATATGTGAGGAAATAAGGGAATAATTCTCTGTCAGGTGGGAATTAGTAAGCTGGGTAATGCTGCTTTGAAAATTTAGGAGTGGTAAATACATGGGGAAGGGATTCTGGAGCGAATGACATTGGAGTAGTGAGCATTTTTGTAGAAGTGAACTATGCGTGAAAGAAAAAGATTGTTTGCATTTACCATTCTCTTGTCACTTCATGTTTTTGTCAGGGTAATCATGAAAATGGACCTTTCTGAAATCATAAATGGCAGTTATACGTCATTGCAAGGTGGTAACACATGGACATGTAACTGAGAGTTGACTTCCTCTTGCAAAATTTCCATCTTAGGAGGTTTTCAGAAGCATGGATTCAGAGATGTGCATTTCTTGTGTTTACAAATGGTTAATGTGCCAGTGAATCCTTCCCAGTGGATTGTGGCTCTGAGCTCTTACTGGTGACCTTGAAAGTCTGCTCATAGTAAGCCAATAGGTAAGAAGATGCAGAGATCCCTCAAAATGTTGATACGCAGGATTTTGGTTGCTGTTCAGATCCACTGGCCTACATGCAGAGGGCTGTTGCTTCTGTTTTTTTCTAGTCTCATTCAAATGAACTGATTTTTTATCTTCCTTTTTCTGATACCAGTTCCTGATTCTCATTTCTCTAAAAGTCTCACTTTGGTTCTCAGAAACAAATGAAGGCATTCAGTCCAGTCTTAACTTGCAAATTAGCTCTAAGAGTGAACTAGGCTGAACATTTTCCTCTTAAATTCAGTGTTCTTGCTTCTACTTGTGCTGTAGGGTTAGTAACCTTTTAATCGATATTAAAGTTTTGTCTGTCCAATACTGCTTATTGTTACCATCCCCCCCACAAATACCGTTCTTTTTTAATTGTCTTCCTCTTCAGGAAAGTTTTGCCTTCTTTAATTTTTTTCCTGAGTAGTCTCTCGGAGAGGAGATTTTTCTTCCCCCATTGCTGCTGCATTTCTCTTCTTGTGAACTGTGCCTCCTGTGTTTTGTGTGTAAACATTCATAGCTGTAAGTGGCTCTTTGAGACCCAGGAGGCGCAGGACCAGTTCAAGGGAGGTAAGTAGAGGTTTAATCTCATTTGTTTGTGTTGTGTTACATGGTGGGGCAATCCCACACGGTGGGGTTAGAGATGAATTGAAGTGCATGATTCCCAGTGCTGCAATAACTCCTTTCCAGCTGTCCATATTTTTTCTCTGTAGGACTTTAAGATGAGCTGTGTTTAGGGTCCTAGGGCCAGAATGGACCCTAAGGAATTATCTCATAATGGGGTTCTGCGAAATGTCTGGTGTAGTGTAGAAGATTCTTTCTTTTTAAATAACAACACTTGCTATACAGTTATTTTGAAATGTTTGATACCATTTACATTTTCTTAGAGCAAGCATTCATGCAGGGGGACATTACCATTATGTAGAATGAAAGTCTCTGGGCAGCACAAGCTAAAGCTTAGGTTTCACTTTGATTAGAAAAGCAAACAGTTGGTTTGGAGTCAAATAAAGCTTTTTTCCCCTCCTTCCCTCTTTAGGTGGTTGATGTTCTTCTTACATTTCTTTGGTTTTTAAAACAGAAAAAAAAGAGTAAAAAAAATTTTTTTTTTTAATTGGCCATGCATTCTAAAATTTTGGATGAAAAGTAGGTTTGATAGTAGAAATCTGACTTTTCTTTTGGCTTTGGGAGATGCTGCTCTGACAATTAAGCTAATGAGAATTAATCTTTAGCATCATGCATAAAGGAGATGAGACCAGAAAGGATTATGCCTTGAAGAGCAATTTTGTCAGTGATGCTGAAGTGGGTCAGAGTTTGGTGCCTGGACCTAAAGCCAGGCGGTGTAGGTGGCTTTGGGTGACCCTGCTGCCAGCAGCACAAGTTTGACATGGAGGCAGCTACTCCAGGTGAGCCCTGTCACTTCTGGGTGGTTTTGTTCCTGTTGAATAAAGCAAAACAAAAGCACGGAGATGTTTAAGGGACTGGAAGTACAGCCTCTGCAAGCCTCAGCGGGTGTCTGTGGGGTGCGAGTGTGCAGCGAGCAGCAGCAGGGCTGGGACCCTGTGCCTGGGCACATCTCCCTTGGGGCCAGCCCCTGCTCGCTGCTGGGACACACCTGGGGGGTTCCTGAGCAGCCCCTGCTCACCACTGGTGGCTGAATCTCTGCTTTCCCATCGCCAGCTCTGCTGCCTTTCTCCAAGAGAGCTCCGGCAGCACTTCTGCTGTCAAAGCAGGCTGACAGGCAGTGTGGCACTGGATTCCACAAGATCTTTTTTACTGAAAAGATTGAACTCTCTTTCACTGTTTTCATGGCTTTTTGGGAAAGTGAATTCTGACAAATGTGGCAGAAATTCTCTCCCAGCATGCCAGCACAGTGATAGTCCTCACTGCACTGGTGGCAAATACCTCTCTTCTGCCTTTCCCTTAGGAAAGTGTGTGGAGGATGCTGATATAGCCTGTGAACTGGGACTGTGACTTGAATAGTCTTAACTTCTATAGTATAAGCCTGTCAAATTTAATTTAAGGATATTATAGTCAATGACTCCCTGTGTGAGTGTTCCTATTTACGGAAATATAAATGGTTAAGGCTGTCTTGTGGCATGGAGCTAGTGAAGCTAGGGATTTTAATAATACGGTTTTTATTGAGTTCAGTCCTCTCAGAAAAAAAAGTTTTTTTCTTTCCTCATTAGTAAGAGAATGAGTATGACCTTGTGTTCTTGGATAATTTGCAAGAACAAAACTAGAAACAGTCCATGGATACTTAATTCTCTATGTTTTTATTAAAAGTGCAGGATACTTTGTGACAGCGTCATCTTCTCACTGTCTAAAGTTCAATCACAATATAAGTCATGGTGTGGATTATATATGTCTGTATTTTAAATAATTTTTTCATGTTAAAGTTGTCAGATAGTCTTTATAATTTGGTATATTGTAGCTTTTCAAACTCCAATATGACCGTTTTTCAGGATAGTGTGTTTATTCAGTTCAATCACTGTGCTGTTTTCAGTACAAAGTGTAACACCTCAAGCTCATCTTTTAAATCCAAAGTTCAATAAAAGAATTGTTGGTTGGGGGTTTTTTGGTGTGTTTGTTTTTTGGTTGGTTGGTTGGGTTTTTTTCCCTCAAAGTATTTTTATTCTCTGTTTTTTACACACTTTTGGTTTTTTTACTTAGAATGCTCCCTGAGGAGGAGGGTTAATGGAGGTATGCACTGCTGACTACAGGAGATGGATTGATTTCTGAAAGCAAGTGAAAATGCTTGAAATACTTCAGCTTTTTTTTTTTTTTCTGGTTTCCTGATTTTTAATCCTGAAGGAGAAGGAAAAAAATGAAATTAAAACCAGCCTTACAGAGAGCTCTCATGCAGTGGTGATGGGGTTTGTGTTTTGTCTCTTTTCTAGTGGTGATAAGAAATGAGTTCAAAGATACTGAAAGAATGAAAGTCTTTGGCCTTTTCATGAGTAAAAGCATTAGTGAGCTTAAACTATGAAATGGGGAGAAGAGCATAGAGCTAAAAATTGTGTAAGCTTGTTGCACTGTTAAAAGAAGCTCCTATAATCTTCATGCCTTCTGAATCACTTAGTGAGCACGTACTATATTGCATGCTTGGTTTCTTTTAAACATAACGGGACACGTTATTAACTCTGTCTGTTGCAAAGGCCATGATGTTTATGTTTATGTTTTCCTGTAGGATGCAAGGTCCTGCAAAGTCTACTCTTCCCTTTGTACAGCATCGTGTGGTTTGTTAATACACCTTTCTTCCTCTGAAATTCCATGTAACTTAATGAACTTTGATGGGACAGACTCAAGGCTGTATTCATATCACAGCTCCACAGAGGGAGAGATGACTGTCAGATCAGATATCTGGCTTAATTACAAATTTGTTTAAAATTTTATCTTTTGCTCCAATCTGGCAGAAGCTAAACTGATGTAAACCAATCCCAACCTGACAAGAGTGTGACTGCACAGAGATTGATACAGTGATTTAACTAACACACTCTCTGCCTGAGGGGAGGCAGGTATGAGGGAGAAACTTTTTTATCGCTGCTTCTTGCTTTTTCTTACTGGTGGTCTGCTGTGGCTCCAGCTGTGCGTCCAGGAGCTGACAGGATGGTGGGTTCATGGGGTACCTGGGCAGGTGGGGATTCCCGTGCAGCTGGGGCCACGTGTGTTGGCTGGGATGTACAGGATGCTGGGGCCGCTGGGGCGGGTTTGGTTGTTCACCCAGCTGCAGAGGTGTGTTGGCACAGCAGGCTTGGCTGCTGCTGTGCTGCTGGGGATACAGCCTGGGATGTACATCAGCTGCTGCTGGAGGGCCATGGTGGGTCTGTGTTGGAGAGGTGCTAGGCTCTGCATCTCTGGATGTTGGTTGGCGGTGTAGCCAGCTCGTGTTGAATCTTAGCCATTGGTTGAATGCAGAGCTGGAGAAAGATACCAGTTTTGTTGTGTTCTTGCTGTAAATTTAGCATGTATGCTCTGGTGGCACTTAGTGACTCTTGAGGATGGTGCCTGTTATTCTGTCCAGACTAGATAATAAAAGGTTTTGGACCACAGGTGGTCTGCATCTTTTCAAACCATGAAAGAACACTATTATATTCTCCAGAATGGGAATCTCATTATTTTTTTAATTTACTCTCTTCCCCAGTTGGGAGGATGATATAATAGAAGCACAATAGTGACAGGACAAGGCTTTAAACTAAAAGAGAGTAGGTTTGGGAAGAAATCCTTTAAGGGTGATGAGGCTCTGAAACACTTGTTCAGAGAAGCTGGCATGGAGAAGCTGTGTATGTCCCATCCCTGAAAGTGTTCGCAGCCAGGTTGAGTGTAGCAGTCTGGTCTCTTGGAAGGTGTTCTTGCCCATGACCTTTAAGGTTCCTTCCAACCCAAAGCAGTTGATGATTCTGTCATAACAGAAGAAGCATGCCAGATGCTTATTCTTGTGAGGTGTTTAACGGGAAAGTGTCTGAACTCCACAGTACAGTGTCATATCTGTCCATGTTGTGTATGGCCCCATGCATTTCCTTCCCTTGTGTTTGAATTCAAGCTATGGAGCATGCAGGAAAGAAATTTATTTTGCTTTCTTCTAACTTAAGTACCCATGAGGCTTCTTAGGCATTTAATTTTTCAGGTGTCTTGACATAGCACTTTTAAGTGCTTGGCGTTTGGGGTTTTGTGTAACAAATGTAAGCACTAGTGCAGGAGCAATCTGCCTCTATGTAAGATTCACAGGCAGTCAGTGAGTGACGGTCTGTCTGTGATGGAGATTTTGTGTATACAGATAAAAATCAGAAGAAATTGAAATGTCACCTCCGGTCTCACCAGGCTCTACTAGAATTTCAAAGCTGTTACTGCCTTCCAAAGAATTATTCCTTCATCCAGTGAAGAAAATGAGTCACTGATAATCCATAGGTATGTTAGCTTAGCATTTTTCCCTGCCTGAGAACAGATGGCAAAGCCAAGCTTTTTGTTGATTGTGCTGCTACGCTCTGAGTCAGTTGTAACGCCTATGATGGCATCATTTTCTAGTGAAGGTTTTCAGTATCCTTTGAGTTTTGAACAGCACTATGAGAAGACAGAAAAATTTAAGTAAAATAATTCCATGAAAAAAAAAGTCTCAGACTTTGTGTGACTAAACTTAAAAAGTTGGATTATTTTCTGGCAAATCAAAGATGCAGATCTTAAAATGATAAGATCTACTAGAATGTCTTTTCAAGTGAGTCTGGAAGCCTGAAATTTCTGGTTTAGAAATGCCTACATGGAGACACTGGGCCAATGTCACAACATTTGAGAAGTCCTGAATTTACCAGGCAGACGAGACATTCTGGTAAACTTTTTTCTGTTTTTTTTCCCCAGAGAGCAGATCTTTCTGCTGTAACACATTTTGAATATTTTGTTATGGGTCTCATGAACTGAAATTAAATTTTTAAACCACTACCATTTCATGAGAATGAAAACTCCGTGTTTCTAGTTCTGTTTCAACTTTGCTGCTGCAGTCCACAAGGCTAAAACTTAAAGCCATCTGGTCTTTGAGGAATGGGAAATATTTTTGTACTAGCTAAAACACTAAAGCAGGAAAAAACCCCAGATATCATAGTTTCCAAAATCTGCAATTTTCTTTTCCTGATGTAATGATCAAGTTTTCTCTTACGCAGATAACCTTTTCCAAATACTCAACACTTCTGAACTTTCTGATTAGATACAGGCAAAAAAATGCTCCCTGAAACTGGACAAGATTTTTGTTTCTGTTTTTTTTTCCCTTTCATTTAAAGGATATAGTGGACTTTTATGAATATGAAGTTAATATGGAGTTGCCTGAATACAAATGCATGAACATCTCCCATTTTTAGGCAAATTCCTTTGTCATAAAATACAACAAACCCAGAATTCAATTTACTGTGTAAACTTCCATGTTCAAAACAATTTCTGGACTGATAAACCAGGACTGACACTTGAAGATATTCCTTATAGTTGGTGTGTTTTTGTCTCTCAAACTCGTTTTAAAATGGATTGTCTCTGTGTGAAAATCCAGTGAGCCAGGTTCACTTTGCTGTGCTCTGGTTTCATATCACTGGAAGCTGTTTGACACTGATGTAACTCAATGAATCACTGCCTTCCTACTGCCAGGTATTTTAAAGAGAACTGGTGCGTCAGAAGGATGAGAATATTTGACATTGTAGCTGAAATTGATAGAAGTAGGTTCTGTTGGATGGTGGTAGCTCAGAAAGTAAAGTGAAAGATGTATTTTGTTTACCTTGGTGTTACGAAGTAAAATTTCTCTGAAATAACATAGCTTTTGGCCTGAGTCTTGCTGGCAGTCTTTGAGTTCATATAACGAATGGAGCTGTGATGAATTTATCTCACTGAGTTTCTGGTCGGCCACTAAGGATAGGATTTTTCGAGCATGAGCTTTCTCATCTGCCAGTTAAACATATAAGGCAATTGTCTTGTACCTCACTATAGTCGACACAGTGAGCACCTCTTTAGGTCAAAGGATGGTAGGGTAAGTGAGATGATTTGCAAAATAGCTCAGCCTTACAAAACCCAGCCCGCATCTGTGATCCAAGAGAATAATTGCATACAATAGATAGCAAAACTTCTCAAACTAAGCATGTACTTAAATGTTTTGCTGACTGGCAAATTCGCCTTCTGTCTGAAGTCTTTAGGAGTTTATTTTTACATGAAGCATTTGCAGTCAAAACAGCGTTGCTATCTCTGCTTCATTTCTATGGAAAGATTAAAATGATTGCAGAAGTTTGGAAAAGAAATCTTGCCCTTTGGCCTGGAATGGCTGCCAGTTCTGTCACGTCATGCCATTCCAGGTATCAGGAGAGCAAGTTTGCATTTGCAGTACTAATCTTTACCTTGTGCTGTTCGTGGGAAGTAGGGGAGTCTTCTGAAAGCAGTGATGGCACAGGGCTGGTAAATGCCCTGTGTGTGCTACCTCTGAGCCCAAGGTGGGTGTCTCTGTGTACACACTCCCTTACACCCCCAGGGTGTGTCTGTATGTGGCTGTGCTGCGGCTCTCCTCCATCTCCCTGAGCCAGCCATCTGTGCCTGCTGCCACGAGGAACCCTGGGGGTTTAGAAGGGTCCTTGCTCTGAAGGGGTCCTTCCCCTTGACAACTCTCAGCGCCAGGACTTCTACCTTCCCCAGCCAGCAGCACTGTCTCATAGATCAGACAAGGTGCTCATTCCCAAGAGGTCTGCTAAAATCCAGTCAGAGCTCTTACTGTACACACCAGCTTTATTCTTTCACTGGGAATTTTCACTTTGTAGTTTTGAACATATATGTTTGATGTTGCATCAGAAGGTAATTCACTGTGAAGCTTAACAACACTGAATTGCTGTTGTAGTCACAACGTGACTCTGTTACCCACTGGGGTAGCAAATCTTGCACCAAGGAGGCAAGTGGTCAACATTCATCTCTCTGTCTTCCTCAAATTTTAGTATTTGTAACAGGACGGGTAAAAAATACTGCTTTGCCTATCATTATATCAGGAGAAAACAGTGCTCGTATATTAGCATCTGAACTAAACAATCAGTAGATATCAGGGACAGATTTTCTGCAGTCAGTTTGGAAACTTTGTTCATTTATTATTAAGTATTTAGTGGGAACAGCAAACTAGTGATAAAATTGGAATTTGGAATTTATCTTAAGACAGAATGCAAATGTTTGAACTTTTTTTGGTTTTGGTCTCCATTGTTTTTGCAATCTCTGAGGGCAGTTCCCTTTAATTTTGAAGCCCTGTTCATGAGTACCAAGAGCAAAAGGACTAAATGTCATTTAAAAGTAATGTAGCAATACTTGCCAACAGCACAGCTTTAGTAGATTCTGAGACAGGAATGTGGGAGCAGTCATGGCCTTAAAAAAACAACAATAAGCTTTAGCAAATGGAGAATCTGCAAAAATATTTGAGAGCTGTGCATGATCCTTTCTTGCTGTGTTGAATTTTTGCTCTCGAGATTTTTTGGGGGTTGAGTTTAGGAGGGAAACCTCCTAAGACTTTAAAAAAAATTGATAAAAATATTTACTTAAGAGCTGCCTTGAAGACCACTCCCTTGCTAGAGCTAAATTTTTTTTTCTCCTTTTCCTGGCTGTTTTATCTGTCTTAATGTAGCTTAGTTCACAGATCATAGCATTTTGTGCCAAATTCTCATATCGTTTATTATGATAGTGGTGTGGTGCATTTGTCTTGCTAAAAGTATTAGCTGAAGTGACCTCTATTCAGAAGTGTGCATCAAAGTTAAGGAGGTCACGCCTTCAGTGTGCTGCCATGAGCAGAGCTAAGAATCTGGGTGGAGTTGATATTTCCACAGCAGGAATTTGTCCCATTCTCATCGTTTTAAGAAATAATAGGTTTCCAGCAAAAAAAATCCACAGCTTTAAGATTCAGTATTGGAGGAGGAGGATTAGTATCTATTTGCACATAGTTTCAAGCAATCACAGAACTGTCACCCATGCCTTACCAGAGAGTGAGCACCCAGATCTCCCTAGGGGGAACATCCTTGCTCTCCCCAGTGAAGAGGAGGAGAAGTGTGGACGGGTGAATTCCTGCATTTGGATCACATTTGGAAGGGTTTTCCATTTCCCAGCACTTGATGACTTCATGCCTTATTTGTAAAGGCTTTGAGGTCGTCCATCATTCTCATTGTCACAGCTGGGAGTTGAGGAGAAGTAAGGTATTCTGCATTTCTTGCAATGAGCCAATTTAGGTCATGTTCTGTCCTAGTAGTGCTATATCAGGTCATGAAAATAAGCTTAACTTATGTGTGGTTTGATATTCAGAAATAATTTCAGGAAGCAAAATTTAAATTTTGATGTATAAAGCTCCTGGCTTCTCAGGTATTTAGATACATATTTTGCGAGCCGTAGTGTTTCTGCTGTCCTAGTATGAAGTTTCAGGACAAAAATATTCAGGGTTTTCATGGCGATGGAAATTAGGCTAATACACTAAATTTTTAAGTTATGTTTTCAATTTCATCATATTATTAACATTATTCAATGGTAAGGAAGAACATGGCAGAAGTGCTGAGTAAAGGCATGGTAGATTACAGATGTTTTTTCACACAATGAAAAATAAAATGCAATCATCGTGTAAATCAACCCAAATATTTTCTATGGCATAAAATTTCCATATCCTGTGAGAACCCTTTAATTAGAAGCATTAGGTCAGAGAAGGAGATGAACAGTAGTTTGGTTGGATAGTCATTAGCTCAGGGAAAATGGAGTGAAAAATGCTCAGCATCAATTGAACGGAAAATGGCAAGTACCTTTTTTGCTGGCACAACCTATCAAAAATCCTTTTACAGCCTGAACTTCCTGCTCTGCACAACTTGCACAGAGCCTGTTAGTGTTTCATTGTGGAGATGAGAATATCCCTTCTGCTATTGCTTTTCAAGGAGTAATGGGATCACCTTCTGCCAAAGAGTGAGGGGAATAGCTCCTTTCCTTTGGAAAGATCATTTTCTCTAGGCTAGAGGAAAAAGATTAAATAGGCTGCCTTCTTAGCCTTCTCAAAGTAGGAAGATAAATCTGGTAGATTATAGGTCTCCATTTTTTCATTTGCCTTTCCAAAGTTGAGGAAAATGTCAAACTGTTCTCTTGTCCCAGAAGAACCAGGAGAGAGGGGCTTGGAAGCAGTGGACTCTCCTCTTAGTAATTGGGATACTGCAGCCATCAGGGAACCCATTGTGTCAGAACAACTCCTTCATTGTTTTTTTGTTTTGTTTTAGTTCTGGAATCAGAAGAGTTGTGCAGGAGTGAAAATAGAAAAATATACTAAGCTTACAAATCTGGTTTAAAATGTGCAATGAAGACAGCACTGTTACCATGCTCTTGCAGAGCTAAGGATTGCCAACAGCCAATTTTTTTGCAAGTCAAATGCAACAGAGTGGCCAAATGAGAAATATCCTTTGTGTTTTCAGAGATTTACTGATTTGGCTGTCACAGAAAAGAGCAAGTCATCTTGTGCTTAACTGCTTGTACGTGTGATTCCACTGACTGGTGTGTGCTGGCGAGCAGGTAACAGAAGTGCTTGCTGCTGTCTGTAAATGGTGCTGGTAGCTTCAGCTTTGTTAGTTGGAGTGTACAACTTCCTGTGTGATTGCAGAGAGGCAATCCCAGTGCCTGCTTTGTAAGGAAACAGCACTGAATTGTAACAAATGTATAAATCAGCTTGACTTGGGGTACCTTGAGTCTTCTGACATTTGACCATAATCTGAAGGTTGAAGGTTGGGTGAAGCTTGGAGCCAGTTTGAGAGTAGTGTGAGCCTATCAGTAGGACTGAGAGTACCTTGGACAGACTGTCCTAATGTGGGTAAAATATTAATTACTTTATAGCTCTGATATTAATGATAAATGTAGGTTATTTTTTTGTTGTGAGTTAAAACTGTGTTTCATGAGTATTTCACAAAGCTTGGGCAGCAAAAATAAACCATAAAATGTACCTTTTTTACGCAGGTTTGAAGAATTGACCTGCTCAGTCACAGGCCAGAACCTCTTTCTCTTTTTCATATGCATTTCGTCTTTTCCTCCTCGCTTTACTCTTGACAGTACTGCTTCATGTCTTCTCACTTGGTTGCGGAGCATGAGTAACTTTCCTAGAGATGCCTCAGTGCCATGCATGCCTTTCTGCCTCCTGCCCTGCTCTCTTGGGCCATGGCTGCACAGAGATTGAACCATGTCAGAGAGCTTCCTCTGGTGCTAGGGCTTGATCTGTGCGGTCAGTGTACAGAACCACCCTAGGCCAGGAGTAATTTTTGACAGACCGTTTGGACATGGCCACTCTGCAGGGGAAGGCAGTTTTATAGGGTGGATTAAGGCTCTTCCCTGCCAGCTGGGTCACTGCCAGGGCACGAGCCCAGACACGTGTAGTTTGTGAATATATGTTTCAATCTTTGGTTATGGGTTTGTGGTTTTCTCCAGCACGACAACACAGCACTTCAGCCCTGAGTGAGAGAACCTTTTGGTTGACTGTCCATATCAGCAGTGATAAGCCACGGTATTGGGAACATCACAGGGCTGCTGAAGCTTAGCAGATGGTAGAGCTGAGGCAGCCAGCCACGTGTGTGCTTTTTGACTGGCAAAACACTTTGCAAATACATTCATTTTGACTTTGATTGTGTTCAGGAGCTAGTGCATAGTGTCTTTCCGTAGCTGCAAGCTAACAGAGCTAACACAGATAACAATTGCAATGCTGTTGATGTGTTGTCACTTTTCAGCTGCGTAAGGTTGGTCACGTACAGGCTCCTTGGCTATGGAGATCTGTGTCTTGTCCCTGTGTGTGTGGAGCTGCTGGAGGCTGCAGCTGTCCTAGCAGACCAGGGTCACAGCTTGGCTCCCTTGCATGGGTCCTGGGTCAGCCCCCTCCCTGCAAAGAAACATAGGTGGGTGGATCAGATGGAAGCCTTGGTAGGACCCTGCAGCTTCTCCATCAGCACTGCTTGAGCGGGATGGGCACTGTGGTGTGTCCCAAGTGTAGGGACAACCCTGAGGGTCACACGCTTTGTGATGAATATTTATAAAATATAAGCTTCTGTTATTGATGTACGTGAAGCTGTGCTTGCTCTCCCATGACTAAAGCCACTTTCTCTGGGCATCTACAACCTCCTTTGGGGACCTGGGGGGTCTGTCTCTACCAGCACTTAGAAATCTCCAAAATCTTCAGAGCATGATGCCATACAAACAGAACAGGCAGGAATATTCACTTTTACAGTAGAATAAACAAGATGAGGTTAGCTCTTAACCCACTGGAAAACACTCCACCTTGTAAAAGACCATGTAACCTGTATCCCACATGGCTCTCTTTATGCTCAGACCCTGTTGGTACTTTTGTATGGAAACTTGTTAAATAGATAGGAAATTAAAACAGGTAATAACTTGTTACAGCATGTTACAAATTTCAGTAGGTGGGGTTTTTTGTTGTTTCAGATGTGTTTGCTAGTGCATTAGTAGGGCACAGTGAGAATTTTGTAGGCTGCCCAAGCACACCTAGAGACATAGAGAAACTCAGCCTGGGTGGGAAATCGAGGGCATAGGAGAAAGATACAAGGTCTTCCTCCTTGTAACAGCCTTTTTTTTCTGCTTCTTAACCTGGAACAACTGAGTGTTCTCACTCTGTTTTTATTGTTTTGTCAATGATTTGTTCTAAATGTAAGGTATTTTTCTCTTAAACTGAAGATGCATGTATAAACATATCTGTAATGCAGACACACACATCTCTGCTTCTACATTTTATGATGAATCCTTACAGCTTCTGGAGGTCTCCAGCTGTATCTGTATTTTGCACTGGTTTCCCCGGGGTTGTTTTACTGGTGAGGCAGTCCAAGATTCAGAAAACAGGTCTAGATCCAGCACAGCACAAAACCCACATGATGGCTTAGATGAATGTTTCTTGGCTTGAGGAGTTTTAAAATCCATGGTGGCTGTCAGCAGAGCAAATAAATTCTCCATCCTTGGCATTAGCGGCACAGTACTATTGGCAAGGTAAATGTCTGCTGTTTGGAGTTTATCTTCTCTCCAGAAGGTATGTCTTTATACAGATGATGCCTTTTATACAAAGAAAAGTCTGTGAGGAAGTGTGTAATGTGACCAAGAGTGAAGTGGCAGATTGTGACTGTGTTTATGTGAGGACAAATGCTAAGTGATTTAATAGCCTTATTAATTCAAACTGGAATGAGCAAATCTAGTGGTAAGGTCAGTGGGAAACAAACACTCAGTATAACTTTTTACATTCAAAATGTGGATCCTAAATTATGAAACAAGATACTCAAATAAAAACATGAGGTAACATCCTGATTAATAATGTTTTCTTCAACAGCAGTGTACTACAAAGTGACCTTTCAAGCATTTTGTTACGAAAAAAGTCCTGTATTTATTTCAAGCATCTGCTGATTTTATGCCAGCATAATATATATCTAAGCAGCTGTAGGTACACAGATCAGTAGACTATCAAATGCTTGTTGTGCATCATGTTTTAATATGGGCAAATAAATTATTTAATATACTTTTTTTTTATTTTAGCTATTGCAAAGGCAATCCCTGGTGTTGTCTAGAACGAGTCTGTATGGCCAGCCCAGGGCTACATTATACAGGAAAATAGTTGTCTGCTGAGGGGCTAAGCTATGTGATGACAGAAGTGTTAGGGAACAGGACAGTCATCCCTCAGGGTGCAGCCTGGCCAGTGCGGAGCAACTTGGACTGCCATTCTCTAGAGTTGCCTCACATAATTCATCACAGGTGGGTAAAAAGGGAATGCAGTTTACAAGGGGTAATTATCTTTAAAATCATACTACTTCTGAAATGCTGTATGTGCTGTAATGGAGGAGAGGTGTTAAGCAGAAGATAAATGACAGTCCTTTCCTCTCCTCATCCCTCTGATTTACTGCTGTATTCTTTTGAGATGTTAAGAGCTGCTTAGTTTGTCGTTTGCCTTTGTATTGTACAGCAGTTGTTTTCCTTTTGTGGTAGTCCTGCAGGGCTGAAGGGCAGGAGTGGGAGTAGTTACCACAGAGCAGTAGGACTAGAGAAAAACATTGAAGAAAAATGGGCTAACACGATTGGAAACCTAAAGTGGTGCCAGCTGACGTTGCCTGTGTGCCTTCAGGACTGTCCCATCAGCTCATGGCTGGGTCCCAGTGGTGGAAGTAAGTGTTTTAGGGGGCAGGACACTGACACTGAGCTTTTAGGGGGAAGGACAGCTGTGGCTGCAGACCTACCTCTATCAGCTCTCCCCCTTGACGGGAGCCTCTTGTCTCGTGCAGGGGAAGCAACAAGGTGGTGGGATGGCTGGCTGGCACTGCTGAGTTGAATAACACTTTACAACATATCAAAAAGCAAGGCAAACTTAAATTTGTGGGTGAGGTGCTGTAATTGAAATTACCTGTTCTGGAGTGTATCCCTGCTTTCTTCTCCAGTGAGATAAATGAGCTGGGTCAGTGCCTCTTCCCTCTCCATTCTGCCACCTTCTGCCCTCTCTCTCACCTAGTTTTCTGAGAGTTTTTGTCTGGGTAATCTGAGGTTTAAAAAAAACTGTTGATCTTGCACATCTAAAATGGTTCTTATCCTCTCACCCATGGTACAGTGAAAAAACAATCAGGCACATTTTGTAAAGATATCTTCATCAGGATGATGGATGATTCTTAGAATTACTTCTGTAATTACCACAAGAACTGAAAGTAAATGAAAACCTGAGATGCAGGTTTTCATTAAAGCAGTCATGCTTTAATAGTTGACATCTTAGTCTTTTACCTTAGAGCTTAAGGTTTAGATAAAGGAGTTCACTCCTCTTTTTTATCCACCTATTTATATAAAACTTAACCCAAACAGAACTTGTTGATTCTGTTCAGGTGCAATGGTAGGAAACTATTTAAAAAAAAAAACCAACTTGAGACTTCTTAGCCTGGTAGAAAATCTTTATTGATTTGGAATACTGTATAATAAACTCACAGCCAGACATTTCAGATATCAGAAATTAAATTTTTAATGTGCTTTTAAAGGCTGCATATTGATTTATTGTGTGCTTTTCTGCACATTCATAAAAGACTATATGGGAAGGAAAGAGTGAAATTAATTTCCAGAGAGAAATGTTTTAGGATACTGGGCATTTTTCCACTGAACATCTCTGTGGAAATCTGGAAAAAAATGTTATTTCAGTTCTCTACAAGAAAACAACGTTCTAACTGCAGTGCTCTTTCCCACCATCAATAAATTTGAGAAAATTCTTTTGTAATTATTAACTAGCAGAAAAAATGGAGTTTTTTTTGGAAAGCAATTTAGGAGATTATTTGCTTTTAAACAGAGTCTTCTTGGAAGTGTGAACTATGGATGGTATTTGTACTATTGTTTTCTGATTAGCTTTCAGATAGAAGGCAGTTTTAGCCCTTTGGAAAAGATGAGGGAGGAGGACAGTATTAACTATGTCATTGCAAGCTGTGGATTCTCTGCTCTTTGCACCTCTCTGTTGCATGCTACTCTGTGCAGTCCATGGTGGCCTGAATGCCTTCTGTATAGGACAGACTAGCAATATCTAAGTCCCTATGGCACTTGAAAGAGCTTTGACTCTGTTCCTGTTGAAGGCTGTGGGTGTTTTTTTGAGCGAAAACAGTAAAAGGCAAGGAAGCTTAAAGCACCATTGATTTATATTGGTTTCTAGTACTTGCTGTTAGTTACAAAGCCACAGTGCATTGCAACTCACGATGAGTGTATTATTGCTTCATCTGGTATTTTATTCTCTATACTGCTGTTCATTTTTGGGGAGTTCACATCCTTAGCAACAGAACTCATTGGAGCAACTTTCGGGGTGAATATTTGTTCTGCTGGAAATCATTCTTCTAGAGGTTGGCACCAAATTAGCTGAAAGACAGTAGTAGTTACAGCTGAAAACTGCCACTGACTGTTGCTTGTTTTGTAACAGCACAGTATATGCCCAGTTCCTAGGGGAAAAGACTCTTGCAGCAGCTGAAGAATGCAGCCTGTGATCTCCTTCTTCCCAGGGATGCTCCACCCAGCCCCATCGCTATAAATGGCAATTGCACTTCGGGGAATTACAGCAGACAACGAGCTAAGCACTGGCAGGTTCATGGCAGCTGACATTTTCACTGTTGGGCACGAAATTCATGAACTGTAGCCGTGAGCTGTTCTGTGCACACTGCAAGCTTGGCAGCTTTGTGTGAAGCGTGGTTTGGGCTCTGTTGGGATGGGTCAGTGCTCTGGAGGTGGTGGCAGTCTGATCTGCCCGAGCCGCTTCTGTCAGAGGACTGTGGGAGGGGCTGGGGCTGAACAAATGCTCAGCCTTGGGAAACTTGTTGGGGAAGTTTGCCACAAAACCCCGGGTTTTATCAAGCAGCTGTGGAGTTGGCCACTGATAAGCGTCTTCATCATGTATCTGCAGCCTCCCTAGCAAAGGTCAGAGCTCGGAGGAAGCTTAGCTGTGCTCAACAGCCAGGGAAAATGGTATTTATTGGCAGAATTCAGTTCATTCACTGCATGTTTGCTATTTGGCCACAGTGTAGACATATACCTCTGAGCTGGACAGCTTGCACTCCCCTCCTGTATGGGAGGAAATGGGGAAAAAGGCATTTCTGGAGTTTTGCCCTTATCTCTGTAAACCAAATG
This sequence comes from Vireo altiloquus, assembly GCA_013396875.1. Lineage (NCBI taxonomy): Eukaryota > Metazoa > Chordata > Aves > Passeriformes > Vireonidae > Vireo > Vireo altiloquus. The sequence continues at coordinate 41,260 of VZRF01004646.1, read as the reverse complement.
AAATTAATTACTTCCCCAAAAGTTCCTGTTTCTCACTGCTGGTTGGAAGTGGTGCTTAGAATGTCTACTTAGAGATGGCATAATTTTGAATGCTGTCCCACTGTAGGTCTGCTCTGCCCCACAGCTGATGTGTCAGCATTTGAAACATCCATAATTAGCCTGCACTTTTGTTATTTTTGGCTTTAATTTCTCTGTCAAAGGGAAAGGATGAAGTTTCACGAAGTCTAAGGGATTCCTGAAGGATGAGCCAGTTCACTCTGTAATGAATTATTTGTGGATAATAATAATAATAATGATAAAACTAATAATGCCAGTAACATACACTTTCATTAATTCTGTGCTGTGTGAAAAGTCAGAGAGGAAAAGCACATTTAATGTTTATTCAGTGGAGGGTTTGAATGGAGAAGTGTAGAGGAAGTAGCCTTCTGTGGAATAATAAACACAAAATTATACATTTAACAAATACTTCATTCTTTATTAGTCCCTCAGTTTTCCACTGCAAGCATTATTGACAAGCTGTATCCATCCTTACCAAAACATCACTTTTATACAGTGTTCTCAGGTTGTCACCTTCCAGAAGTGCAGAGAGCACACTTGCAGGCTTCTCTCTCGAACAACTGGAGTTTTATGTATTCCTTACGTAAATACATACGATAGGATGTGCCTAGGCTTTCACATACCTCCTGGAGAGAAAGCTTTAAAGCAAATACCAAATACTACAAAGATATTTTAACTTGTAAAAATGCCGCAAAATGTGCAAGTGTTGCAAATGCCTTTAAAATCAGTGTCTTCTTTTAGAAATGGACCCAATTTTCAGCTTGGCCCCTGGAAAATCATTCTTGTAGCTGAGGATATTTATTCTGTTCTGTTTTTTGAATGGGATGCAGCTGTTGAATTCTTCAGACCTGAGTAAAGACTCTTTAAGAGTTTTATTTATATCTGTTATTTTCAGTCGTCCTCTGTTTCTGAACAAATAGCAACAACTTTGACTATTGAAAATTGTCATACTGCAGCTAAGCCAGGGTGACTTCTCTGAAGAGCTGGACACTTACATGAGTACACGTGTAATTACATTAAAGTGAGTGTGACTTCTGAAGGAGGTTGGCATGTGGTAGACTCTGCCCGCCTCGTGCAGAAGCTCCTGTAGGAGATCCCTGGGGATCTGGAGAACAAAGAGCATGTCTAAGGCAATCAACTAAAACACATTCACAGCCTGTTAGAAGCACATTGCAATGGTACTTAAATGTATAATCCCTCTTACTTCAAAATACAGAGGTTTGGATTGAGTTTCCCTTGCTTATTCTTTGTGATTATTAATGAGCTGTATCAAATTATCTTATTTAGCTCATTAAAGGGCATAATGCAGATAAGAACTCTTTAGAACCCATAAACCTCAAAATTAATCTGCTCTCTAGACCCATATGTTATTGGAAATCTCTGATAGTAAGCTGAAGTGCTGTGATATTTTGATGTCAGTAGGGTTTGATAAAAGTTCAAAAGCAATATGCAGTGCTGTTATGTGTCTGTGGGATGGGGAGTTCTTTGTACAGCAGCAATGTGAGATCCAGCAGGAAACTCAACCTGGCAGGCAGTTGTTGGTTTTATAAGGATACTGCAGTGAAAGCTCTTTAACTTCCTGTGTCTGTGTACCTTGTTTCTGCTAGAGCTTTGTACTCTTAAAGTCCACACTCTTGGTTCCTTCTCTTTTTACGAAATACTTTGCTCAATCAATAATGAAAGGTAAAATTCGAAGAGGCTTTTGTGGATCCTTGAGCTGACTAATGTATATTTTAATTATGGTAATAATAATGTTGATAAGAGGAGCTGTTGTGCCCACTTAACACAGACATATTAAAATAATTGGATTGGGGATGCTTGCTAGATTACCACTAAAAATTTTAAATAGGAGCAGAGAGCATTGACAGTCACCAGCCAAAGAATACAGGGAATAAGGGGAGGGGAAGACAAGAAATAGAAGAGGCAGTAAGGAGAGGACATTGGAAAGCTTTTGTGCTCTTCATTTATCTAAAAATAGATTTTCAGTCTGCCTCTGAGTTTGTTTATGTTTGTCTTTCCTTTGGAGACTGTGGATGGAGACATGTCTTTTCAAATGCTTTGGGAGTAGGGCCTGTGCTCTTTGAGCTTGGTTCCTGAAACAGAACTTGGAGCTGTTGCACGTTTGGGGAGCTGCAAAGAGCTTCTCCCTGGCCCTGAAGCTCCCTCTGACGCCGGGACAAGACTCTTCCTGCACCATCTTCTCTATTAAAATCTAGTGCAGCATTTTCCAAAAGACCAGTTGAGTCTGTAGTTCTCTATGCTCTGCTTTCTGCAGGTCAGATATCTAAACACCTCCAAAGGTGGGAGTTTGTCCTTGTGGTTCAAGGGCTGGTGAGGTGTGGGCTATATCTAATGTTGCTTGTTGCACCTGGATTTTGGAGCTACACTAAAAATAAAATCTGCCTTGTTGTTTTATAAAAGCAAAGCTGTAAAGTGGCGTTTTCAGGATACTGCAATGACTTGGAATGTGCTTGGCTGCTTTTAAAAGTCTTTGAGAAAATACAGAGCATACTCTCTCATAGAGATTACAGCAACACCACCAGCATGCTGGAGCAAACCCACCTTTGGTTCCTCCAGGATGGCCTTTCTACTCTCCATCAGCCTTTCAGTCTCTGCAGCTCCCTATGATGTTTTCCTTTTCTGGAAAGAGGAATAATGCTACATGTTCTCTCCTCATCTGTCTCAATGTATGGGCTTTTATTAGAGTCTAATATAGCTTGTCAGAGTACTTGCATCATCTCTTTTGGAGTCATCAGTTTCTGGTGATGGATAACACTTAGTACCAAGAGATAAAAAACCCCAAGTTAAATATATTTAATTGGTTTTTATTTGCTTTCTGCTTTTTAGAGATTGCGAGGCACAGGCAGAGAGTCTCTGGAGCAGATGGGTATTCTGTGGTTACTGGACCAGACGGCTGAGATACAATTAAAGTGCCTTTTTTGCATATGCAGCTTGCAACTACTTCTCTATTTTCACAGGTCTTAGGATCATATGAAGCGTAAATTTAATAGAGGTGGTTGTACTTCTGTTATTTATTTCTATTTTTGAGCGAGCTGTTTCAGCTGAACCTTACGCAAATAACCTTGTACGACCGTGGATGCTCAGTCTGTCTCTCAGGCTCCACAGCAGAGTTCAAAAAAGGATACAGGAAAGCATAAACTAATCAATGATTTTCAGTTACTTTTCATGGAAATGCAAAGATCCAGTGTGTTTTTATCCACAATAGCTCTGCTGTGTCTCCTGGAAGCTATTCTGCAGGGGGTTTTATGCCTCAGCTTCTTCCTAATGAGCCTGAAGGGCTTTTGGTGGTGCAATGCCATCCCTGGAGGTGGAGGAAGGAATCTGTCACAGGAGCTCCTGCTTGCAAGGGGAAAAATACGTAGTTACACATGCGAAGTTCTTGAATGGCAGCCCCCATGAGGCACACAAGCACATTTTGGACCAGAAACATCATTCTTAGCTGCAAATGTTTTTTAACTTTTTCACCAAGCCATCATTTTTGTCCATGGAAAACATATCTTTCATTAGTGTTCTTTTAAGACAAAATCCTATTTTTTCTTCCGCTGAAAAAACTGGTACTTCTGGTCAGTTCTGTTTCTGAAGCTATTTTTGACAGTCCCATGAGGCATTTATGCCTAGAATTGGTCACTGGTGTAACAAGAGATCAGCCAGAGGAATTCTCAACGCCTGCTAATTTGGTTCTCTTAATCCTGCACCTCTCCAGAGTGTGAGTGAGTCCTTGGAATTTTGAGCAATTAAGAGACAAACTAAAAGTCCCATACTCCTTTTTCTGTGAATGACAAAGCTACAATCTCAGAAGCATGTAATTTTTTAATGAGACTTTAGGCCAAGCTCAATTCAAAATTTTAAGTTAAATACTTTTGAGTGCTCTGGGAAGAAATTAATCCAAAGAACAGAACAAATGTTTGTTTTCTTCCTTTTTGTTGCTAATAGGGTATATTTTATATAACTTCTCCATAAGCTGTGAACATTTTGTGTTATAACATTTAATTCTGATAGCATGTTTTTACATATAAAGCTGTGTATTACTAAAAAAAAAGTAGTTTGAAATGAGAAAAATAGCTCTCCTAGATGTGCTGGTAGCTAATAGAAATGATATACAAATAAGTTCAACTAGACAGTGTGCCTCAAAGACCCCTGGGGTTTTTTGCAGAGAACACTTTTAGTTACTTAATAACCTGGCTAGTTGGATGCTTCACAGGCATAACATTTTATCTTCATGCAGGCCACCAAGAAAGGTTGGTAGTTTTTAGACACTTTGTTTGCAGGGCTATGCAGAGCCTGGAATTGGCAGTTCCTTCATCACATGGTTTGAGAGAGCCAGGTTCATAAAGGAGCACAACCCCATTTCCAGTTATATGAATAGCAGAGTTTTGTTCATTAAGGAAACTCAAAGAATATTGGCACAAGGGATATGTGGGCTGAAGAAACTTACTTTTGAAGAAAGATTGCAAGGGGTATAGATGTACAGCCTATTTACGAGAGGACTAGCAGGACACTGCTCTTTGGCTGCAGCATTTCGACAGTCAGTGGTGGTACTTTGCTGAGGTCATTCAGCTCTCTCTGCAGATAAGACAACTTTTTTGCCTTGGAAATCTTGTACGGTTTGGTGCCTAGTATGCAGCACACCAGCTGGTCTTGGCACCTCTCAGCCCTGGGCAGCAGTGTGGAAAGAGACTGGAAATGGAGGTGAGGAGCTGCATAATTTGAGGATTTGATGTCAGCACTGTGATTTGATGTCAGAATATATTCTCCTCTGAATTTGTCTCAAACAGGGACACACTGAAAATACTGAGGCCTCTGCATTGATTTCCCTGGGCTTTCATAAGGCTCCAAAATTAGGGACATCTGATGTCCGAGTTTGGTGCTCCCAGGAACCAGGCTAATGGCCAAGATGTCAACTCAGGAGGGACTCTGTGAGTTTCTGAGCTGGGGTTCTCATACCCTGGTAAGTGGGCAGCTCTTCAGCCTGCTGATTTAGAGGTGGACAAAGCATCTGGATAGATGTTTGGGGGAAAAAAAATCCAAAAAGTTACACTAAATCTCCCTTGCCCTTGCTGTGGACTCTAGCCCGTGGTTCTGTGCACAATCTGATGAAGCACCAGGTTGTGCCAGCCAACAAACAAATTTGTCGCTCTGAAGAATGACTTGGTGAAAAGCCACCAAGGGCAGAGCTGCTTTCAGAATAATTGGTGATTCACTGTTTGTTTCTCACAAATTTCCTATGCTCCCTGCCCACGCACTATAGATGACAGCATTCTGTATGGGAACTGTGAACGTGACAGACACTATTTTATTTAAGAGGCAGTGCCTTTATCAAGGATTTTTTTTTCCCTAGCAGATTGTGTAAAATGCTCAGTCTCTGTGTTACTGTTGTCAAAATTATGTTATAAATATAGCTGGCCTGCCTCAGTAAGTTTTCAAAGGTGTTTTAAAAAGCTCTGTGTAAGAAGGTCAGGTAGAAGCTGCCGAGAGCTCCTTGCTGTGTTCTGAGGTGCCATGGCAGCTGTGTCCAGCACTCCTGGCTATTCCTGACACAGGGAGAGTTTGGGCAGTTGCAGTTGGTTCTGAGCACAGCCCCAGACTGAAGGATTTTTGGAGAGGAGATCTGCCCCTTCCTCACAGCTCCTTGCACTGTCTCAGCATCTCACATCTCTGGAGTAAGAAGCAGGGAACTCAGTCACAACTTGTCTGTGTGACCGAGCTTTTCCTTGGGCCAGGCTCTCAGCTTGCTTCAAAGCGGAGAAAAGAAAAGATAATTTTTCCTCTTTAAGATTCATGACGTCTGGCAGCAAAAGGTGTCCTGGGAGTCACAGCTGCTCCAGCTGGGCTCACTCTCAGCTGCTTCGTACACAGCTTCAGGTCAACAACATTATTCTTAATTTATTTTATGATACAACATATCTGGATCTGCGTCCTTAATTCAAGCCTGGTTTGAGCAAATGCTAAAGAACACTGAAGACAAAAGAGAGCTCAGTTAATGGGTAAGGAAACCAAATAATCTTGTATGTCATAGGATAGAAGTAAGTGTGATGGAGTACATTGTCTGAATGCGGTGTTCATGGTGACATCAGGTTTTTAATGTTTTTGGGTTTTAGATGGGTTTGAAGAGAAGTGAACAGCTTTGATTTGGTAGGGAAAAAAGCTGGTACTACCAACCACGTACCAGGCTCTGGAAATCCATCAACAAACTGAGAGCCTCAAATAGTGTTTGTTTTCAGATCCGTTTTATGACCTTGCCTGTTTTCAGAAAGACTGAGAGTAATGAAACTATGGAATGAGAAGTGACATTGATATTTGGAAACTGAAGTGTATAATTAGGCTGATTTGTATTTGAGTGGCTTCGTCAGGTGGTTTGCTTTGAAGTTTGTGGTGACAGGTTTATCCTTTTTTGTATGCTCTGTGCATGAAGGGCACGTAACCCAGGCAGCTGAGAGCAAAATACGCTGAGGATAAAGGGGTTTTGAAAGCTGATGGCATGATAGCTGCGGCTGAATAGGTTCGTTTTGGCAAATAACAGTTTCTGTAAGCATCAGGTTTTATGAGCATGACTGTTACCGTTGCATTTTAAAATTCGAGTTTACTGCATCCAGGAAAGTAGAGAACCCAGAGCTGTTCACCTTCTGGCTTGGTCTGTAAGCTGCTTGTAACTCTAGCAATTGTTTCTGTTTTTCATAACAGTGGGAACTTTATAGCTATTTTTCCCCTTTTCTGTCCAAAGTCAATGTGCTGTTTAAAAACAAAGGAAGAATTGGTGGAATGTCTGGTGGTCACACAGCTTGAACTTGGGGTCCTTCAGGTTGGAGGGGCAATTTAGAAAATATACCCTTTTTCTGAAAATTGATGTTGCAGCAGAGTGTTTTTATTTGCATGGATCCATTTTGCTTTTCTTACTTTAAAAGTTAAGTTTTTAACAAGCTTCCCTGTTAATAGATAATGATGAGCTTCAAGGTGCTCTTTAGTGATCTTTCCCGGTATGTACGAAGATCCATCAGTCTGACCTATAGCTATATACCCATTCAGAGGGCTTTTATAGTTCCAGTATAGTTGAGGTTGTTTTTAAAAAATATATAAACTCTGTTTAGTATTAAACTTAATGGCAAATCAGCAGTCATGTGTGCAAACAGTAAATTTTTTATCAGAAATGCCAAATAGTGCTTTGCAATAAAGTAATGTCCAGTGCTGTGGTTTGCAAAAAGGGATCACATTGTGCTTCATTGCATAGAAAGAAGAGGAAAAGGAATTGCATGGTTGAAAAGTATTCGTAATACTAAGGAGTGCAAAGCCATCTCTTTGTACTCACAATGTTTTTCCTTGTTATTAGACTTTGTGTATTTTCTGAAGTTTTCCATAGAGAATTGTCTTTGCGGGGTCTTTAGGAAAGAGACAGAATCATCAAAACAACTGCTGGTGTGGGTGGAATTTGATATGCCAGATCTTATAAAAACCCCAACAAACAAAGCAAGAAACACAGTCCCAATAAACCAGAGGAGATTGGCAGAGCACTGTGACTCACTCAGTGGTGCAGATTTGTCCCGGGCTGCATAACATCAGTGTGTAGCACAGGGTAGTGTTTGCACACGTGAACATAGTGTGAGAGTGATAAAACCGAACAGTGGAGTGATTATGAAGCAAAAGAAGTGAAAAGTCCTGTCCTCTAAAAGCTAATTACTTGCTTGTTGCACGTTTGAAATGTGCGTATCCTAGAACTCTTGTGTCACTTACACTGCAGCACTGCTGTCTGGCGATATAAACTCATGACTCAAAGAAAACTTCTTAAATAAGAAAATGGCTCCTACAGCTTTTTTTTCAGCCTTTATCTCAGCAAGATTATGAAAAAGAGAATGTGCATGAGGAAGCACACATGGTCACAGTACAGAGTCGGTGGATAGTCACTGTTAGAGGTGTCCAGGTCAGCTCTGGGAGTAGCCATTCATGTAATGAGTTTGCAGATGACTCTGGAGTGGGCTGACAATCTCTACTGAGGTTCATCATAGTAGATGGGGAGATGTTGGGGTAGGCAATGGCCTCCTCATTAGGGCCATTTGTCTGGGATGGGGTAAACCTGGATCCATGGGCCAAGCCCAGCAAGTGCTGGGTGCTCCCATTTGGCCACAACAACCCCATGCATCTCTCCACTCTGGGGGAAGAGTGACTGGAAAGTGGCCCAGTGGAAAAGGACCTGGGGGTGCTGGCTGACTGGCTGAACACAAGCCAGCAGTGCCCAGGGGGCCAAGAAGGCCAATGGCATCCTGGCCTGTACCAGAAATAGTGTGGCCAGTAGGTCAAAGGATGTGATTCTTCCCTTGTGCTGGGCACTGGTGAGGTCACACCTCAAGTCCTGTGTCCAGTTCTGGACCCCCCACCTCAAGAAAGACATTGAAATGCTGAAGCATGTCCAGAGAAGGGCAATGGAGCTGAGGAAGGGCCTGGAGCACAGGTTCTGCAAGGAGTGGCTGAGGGACCTGGGCTTGTTTAGCCTTGAGAAGTCAAGGGGAATCTTCTCGCTGTCTATAACCACCTGAAAGGAGGCTGTAGCAAGCTGAGGGTTGGTCTCTTCTACCAGGCAACCAGCAATAGGAGAGGACATAGCCTCAAGCCGTGCCTCGGCAGGTTCAGGTTGGACATCCTGAGGAATTTCTTCACTGAAAGGGTTGTTAAGCACTGGAATGCACTGCCCAGGGAGGTGGTGGAGTCACTGTCCCTGGAGCTGTTCGAGAAGTGACTGGAACATGGCACATAGTGTTTGTGATTTAGTTTACGTTGTGGTGTCCAGTCAAAGGTTGGACATGATGATCTCAGAGGTCTTTTCCAACCTTAATGATTCTGTGATTGTGTAAAAGCCTGGTACAAACTCTAGCTCCAGGTCAGGTAGTACAGACCTTCCCAAGTCCTTTGTGTCTTAGCTGAGTAACTGAGAGCTCTCACTCGATTTCCAAATGTAAATATTTAGAGATGTCATGCATTTTGTACCTATCAAATAAATCACACCCAGCCTCACTCTCCCCCCAAAAGAAGTAAATAACACCCTAGAATTGTTTTCCAGCCAGATCTGGTAGGTAGGTAGTTGGATGATGATTTTCTTGTGTGCAACAGACCTCATTTTTCTTTCTGTCATTCATACAACTTTATAGAAAATACTGGTGTGAACCACTTGAAGCAATAAGAATAGGGTTTTGTATTGAATTAAAGACTTCACTATTAGTCAAATCTTAGGTCTCAGAGTTACAGAATTAATTGATTTTTAACTTCATTATGAGATTCTGACAGTGTTCTTGTCAGATCATGTAATTTGCAGGAATCTTAAAAGCTCAAAATCCAGGAAGTAAACTAAAGTACTCAAATATGTATTTTTAGCTTTGTGTACAATACTTAGGCAGACAGAATTTTTGCAGTCTTGGAAATGACAACGTGTACTCTTTCACATGCATTCTCTCTTTTAAATAGTAGGTAATTTCCTTCTCTCTGAAATGTTGCGATTTTTTTCATTTATATGAAACATAATAATTCTACTCCTAACTCCAAAGCATTGGCTGAGGTCACATTTGGTACTTCTAAATGGGTGCAGAAATTGTTAACTTTTGTGCTGTGCTGCAGAGATCCTTATTGTTTCACCAGGATATTTTGTACTATTTCAGGATCATATATCCAGATAGGACAGAATTATGATTATACTTTTTCATTCAGATTGTTAAAATACAGTTCACATATAGTTTCAGCCTTACTGTTTTGTTTGCATAACATTGATCTCATTAGGCTTAGGAGAAGGAATGCTATTTCGTAATCAGAATCTCACTGGAAGCTTTACAGTTAGTAAGGACATAGCTTGAATAGATGGCACTCAGTGCATGAATGGATTACTGTAACCTGCAGTATTGAACAAAAGTTGTCCTCAGGATGGAGCCCCCTTTTTCCCTGACCTTGTGGCACAGGAAAACTCAAAGAGTACATGCTAGTCTTTGGTATATCGTGGGTTGTGGTTCCTTGTTCACCTTCACAGGCAGCTGAACACTGAGGGCTGTTGGGAGCACATCTGTGTTGATCATAGGAGCTGGAGTGGGGTTTCTTAAAGGCAGCTTTGCCACTAAAAATAATCGTTGTGCAGCTATTGTATTGGATTTTAGTTCAGCTGCCATTAGCTTGCAGAGGTTGTGTCATTCCCAGTGAAGCAGGAGCAAGTTTTAACACTTGAGAAAAACATAGCACCAGCCTCGCAAAATGTACACTAAATGAACCAATAGACGGGAAAATAATTCTTCTCTTAATGAAGCCAGGCTCTCCCAGATTTTTTGTGTTGATGAAACTTCTGTGGCCCATTACTGTGTTCTCAGATGGTGTAATTCCTGCAGTTATTCAGCTTGTTACATCATGCGGTCATGGTTGTGACAGCATTGCTTGTACCCTTAACCTGCAGCAAAATTTAGAGTATTGCAATATGGCTTAATTCTCTCTTACACATGAACACACTCAAAAATCTGTTTATGTGAAATCTGACAAAATTTCAGCTGTAATTATAAAGTTGGTGTTCTGTCTCCGTTTTGACACCTCCAAAAAGGTATTTGGCCCCTTCTGGCTTTAATCATGGTTCTTCTTGATAAATCACTTAAGAAATATTGATACTGCTGAAGTAAGAAATACAGAAACTCTGACCATGTATTTTGATGCATTTTAGTGGAGCTTTCTAACTTCTGGAAGTTGGTTTTCTGGATATATTTAAAAAGTTCAGTACAGAGTGCGTATGTTAGGGATGAATATTTTGCTGGGCAATACCTTTGTACATCAGGTTTATTAATGACAGAAAAGGATTTAAACATCTCCATTACGCATCAGATTTTTGTAAGAGAATGCTTTATAAATACTCTAAACATGAAATAGTATCCTGAGGCATTTAGAAAACTTGGAAAGGTTTATCCGGAAATATTTTTCCCTTTATTTTAACAATTTTAACACTGCTGTGAAAGCATGCTCATTGTTCTGCTCTCTGTTTATCCTTAGACTAAAGTTAGTTTTTACTCTGATAAATGAAAATCACCACTGTAGTAGTCTGGAATGTATATCTTTACCTGTGCATGGGTTCATGCCTTCTTGCTAGACTAAGTATTTCTGTTGTGGGTGTGAATTCTGTCTCTCCTGAGTGGAATACCAGCTTTCCAGTGTTCCCACAGGGGTTGCCTTGCAGTACTGAATACGTGGATTTCCACTCTTGGGAATGAGACAGGATGTGAGGAAGTGTCTGTCTTTGGCAATGCAGTCATTATATTAATTGCCATTAAGTAGTTTCAATGTCTAGACCGTTGTTTTTTAAAATGTGATCTGACAAAACTACACTTGAATACAATATAGCATGAGATAAGGCAAGTTTAGTTCAAGGCTTCAAACTGTAACACAGAATCGTCTGGACTGTACTTACTCTCTTCCTAGTGGAGACGTATGAATAATTTTGCCACTGACGTCAAGGGGAACAGGATGTCACCCTAGATAACAACCTTAGTGAAGTCAGTCTTTCTTAATGAAGATTAATTGTTGAGGCTCTGTGCTTTGTACATCCATGTTCAGATATCTTCCTCTAAATGCTGTGATGTCACACAGCAAGTCTTATGCTTCTTTGTATAGTGTTGAAGTGGCATTTCATTCACCTGAAAGAATTCTTTTGCAATACACTCAGCCCCTTGGGAGCAGCTGTGTGATCCCAGAGCATCCTAGGTTGCAGTAGTCTGTAATGCCAGGTGGAAACCAGTGTGCTGCCTGTAATGCACTGAGCTGGCTATGGAAGAGCATCTGAAATGAGGGTGGCAGAGAGAGTCGGGCTGTAGCACACTTGTACCATCTGTTGCTTTTTAACTCTTCATTAATTTGCAGGTGGTTATCTAGGATGGCACTAGTAAAAGAGTTTCCATGCAGTCCTTAACTGCATATAGTGCTTAAAAGGCTCTTAAATTAGTTTTTCCACTTTTCCTTAATTCTCATCCTGTCCAGGAACAGTATTCTGTACCTTGATTCAATAGGACAGAGTGTGTACTTGTACTGAAGTGATTGACTTTTTCTTCAGACCTGTTTTTTGTTCTTACTAACAGCAACACCAGGGAAATGAAGAAGAGAAGGATTACTTGTACTGACAGCCAAATTGTGAGAGTTTATGCCTGAGGAGTCTGGAAATAATTGCAGAGAGGGTTGAAATAAATGACCAGGGGAAGAGAAAGGTAGTAAAGTGGCAATGATACGTCATTCCATGAGGCTTAAAGAAGTAATTAAGCAAACAGAATTAAGACACTCTAATACTGTATTTGTGATGTTATTTGCAATATAATATTTTTGTGCAAAACCACTGAGTTCTTTTACAGTGGACATGCATCTAAATACAAGCGCATAGCTAAGAGTTTCTAGGATAGAAGATAAACAAGTAGACATAATTGGTTTTGATCTTAGTGATTTCAAATGGATTTGAGCAAAAGATTAATGAAAAGTAGACAGCTAATCTGATAATGGCATTCACCTAAAAGAGTACAGACTAAAATCATTAACAATGGCAATAGGGCATAGGATAAAAATTGCTCTCTTCATATGGCATTAAAATTTTTGTTTTCTAAAACTGTGGTGTTTGAGGGTTCTTATTTCCCAACCCGTGCACCATCCACATTAACTCACTAAGGCTTGAAACTCGACAGAAATCGAGGTTGATCATTGACCATGGATTTGCATCTACATTCAGCATTCCATGCAGTTGTCAACCAATTTCTGTATTGTACAAAAGACAGAACAAAACTTTTCTAAAAGACTTCTGAAAGGTTGCCTGTTGGAGGCTCAGGAGAAAGAGGTCAGGCACACAAGAATAGCTTAGACATTCTTAAGAGTAATTTAAGCGCACAGTGTTACTTAAGTCAGGACGTACCACTTAATGTTTATTTTGGAGCCACCAAACATCCAACCTGTTAGAAAAATGCTTGAAAGAATATCAGTAAAACTGCAGTCTGCCTTTTTTTAAAAATGTGCTTATGACTGTGGACAAGAAGTACAGGGAAAATGGACAGATTCGGATTCTTCAGAGGCAAAAGATGCAGTTTTTCAGTCATGTCCTTTGCCGAGTCATCTGCTCTGATATTTTAGGTAGTTACCTGATAAGTGAACTGCTTGGTTGAGTGGAGGAGAGATGTTAGATGGTAATGGGAGTGCCAGAGAGAAAATGCAGCTGAAGTTGCAGACTTGAGAGGAAAAACACATGACTGGTTGGTGGAAGAAGCCAGAGAAGGCTTTTAGTCTAGGTTATGTTTTCATAAAATTAATCGATGAAAGCAGCTTTGCAGTTAGCAGTTTATGTCCTGTCAGGCTCATCACTTTATCCCTGAACAGTATTTCTGCTTGCACTCTTCTGTTGCCTTTTATTTTTTTCTTGGTTGTGGAATCATTTGCAGATCATATTCAGACCTACAGTCCTATAATGTAAATAACAGAGAGCAATCTGTGTACTATGTCTGAACACATATGGGTGTGAACTTCAAAAAACAAACAAGTCATTCTGACTTGTTGCTTAAAGGTCTCCTTTAAAGTTTCCAGCTATGTCAGGCTGATGTTGAATTAGGCTGGTGAAGTGTTGCCTCTCATATGAAGAGAGAAGCAGAAAATATTCTTCATGTCTGTGCTGCCCTTATCCTCCTTTGGTTGCCCCACGGAGTGCAGAATAGCTTTAGGCAGATATAATTACACCAGCACCCATTCTTCAAAGGAGCTTGACTTTTCTGGACCTCTCCCAAGCCTGGATGATTTTGCAATAATTTATAGGCTGTTTGTATAACTGTGCAGTGCTTTGGGAATAAGATGAGGCCTTTAATTTACCTTGTGTTATGTAAAGCATAGGAGTATTTAAATAGATTAAATTCTCAAATACTGTGTTTTGACTCGTAGAAGACAGTAGTATAGAAGTGATATATATTTGCAAAAGGAAACAGACTTTTTCAAGGAAACATTTCTTGAGCCTTTAAAGATTAAGAGATTCCATTGGCCCTACCCACCACATGATTTTCCAAAAAATATTTTAGTTTATTAGTCGTGTTCCATTAGCGTAATAAAAACCTATGTTAATGTGACCTAGCAGAGATTTTATCAAACTCATCAAGTGTTGAAAAGGAATGCCTTCTTTAGTGCACAGCAATTGGGCAGTCATTCCACATTCTTTATCCGTGCTCAGCAACCTGCTGTGGCATTGCAAGGTGCAGATGTTGCAAATTACTGTGGAGCACCAGGAACGCAGGGGGAGGTTGCAGACTGGCAGAATAAAAACCTGGACTCATAATCTCATTCAGTGCTTTACATTTGTGTTGGTTTTAAATCCTTGAACTCCTATGACCAAAAAAAAAAAAATCATACAATCATTTATCTTGGAAAAGACTAAGATCATCAAGTCCAACCATTAACCCAACACTGCCAAGTTCACCACTGAACCACGTCCCTAAGAGCCACCTCTACATGTCTTTCAAATACCTCCAGGGATTGTGATCCTACCAGTTGCATGGGTGGAAGGGTGAGATATAACCACGTTAAAGTGAGATTTGCCTGGGTAGTGCTGGGGTGCTGTGCTTGTATAAAGCAGCCCAGCTCTGTGCAGAGGGGTTTGCTGGAGTCCCCAGGGCAGAACCTCAGTGCAGGGCTCTACCACAGCGTGCAAGCCCTGTCTCTGAGGTCTCACCTGCTCTAGCAGGGCTGATGCTGGAGCTGGGCTTTGCAGTGCAGCAACTCGCTGCTCACAGTTAGAGAGTCACCTCAGGGATAAGACTCGGGATGAGGAGTTACCTCCAGAGTTAAAAATTGCCAAGGACAAATCCTTCTGAGATAGAGGAATAATTTATATGTTCATGCAGAATTCAGTTAAGGAACTTCTGCCTAATTTTTGGTAATTCCTGAAAGTCTCTTGCTGCTCTTGGTTTTTTTGGTCTACAAGAAACAGGACATGTCTTGTTTTACCTTAACATTTTCTAAGGGCTGTGATTTTTGCTTCCCATTCATATTTTAATATTACGGTTTTGGATTTGAATTTTTTTATTGTAGACATATCAGTGATATTTTTGTTTATGAAAAGGCTCATGCTGGAGAAATAACTAAGATAAAATACCCCTAAAATCCACCATAAAGACATATATTTCTCTGTTGGTACCATTTTGACTGTAGAATACTTCATATATTCTATGTTCACAAGGATTGAATTGCATACTTCTGTGCTTGTAAAGTTTCTTTTGCATTATCAGGGTTGGAAAGGAATTTGTTTTGTAGTATACATTGTCTGGTTGTGGATGCTGTTCTTGATCACTTCTATCTATAAACGACAACAGCTTTTTAAAAAATGTAAACGTTTACTTGCAGTTTTGCAAATAAGGTTTATGTGACACTTGTGGGTTTGGTTTTGTGGAGTTAAGGTACTCAACTTGGCTTGTGACATGGTGCAAACCTTTAACTTGAGATTACTAAATCTGGTTAGTCAACAGTAAGGCACTAGAAGAGCAAGAAGAGGTGAAGAGGCAAAAAAATGAAGTAACAAATTCCAGTAGTAAAATACTGGGCTAACACAGAAGTTTTGCATATGTGGCCTATGTGCACATAAATACTATAAAGACATTGATCATAGTACATGTATTAAGTATATAGAGGTGCAGTTGTTCACATTGAGGTGATGCCTTTATCTATTATGATTGCCTAATGACTTGCAAAAACTACTTTGGCAAAAACTAATTCCTTGCTGAACTCAAACATACTTCATGAATCACAAGAAACACTGTTATTTTTATAATTCCTTTAATCTATATTGCTAAATGGTGCTGCACATTTGTGAATGGTTTTTGTCTCATACCTCTATGTGGATATACTCACGCAGTCATAGGTGTGCATATATATGTTTATATACAAATTTATGTACCTGTTTTATGTGTGCATGTAAATATACATGCACATATATGGGCAAAATATATGGAAACTACACAAAGATGTTTAAATACAACAGGATGCATAACTGCTAAGTAAAGTCAAATTTTACTGATTTTCATATTAAGGAGCTTCAGTCGATAATTTTTAAAGTCAGTGGACATCCTTTGACTGCAGGTGGATGTGCAGAACAGATGAATCATAAGTTTACCGTGAAAAAAATTAGTATGCAGTGAAGGTACAGATGTTGAAATTTAAAGTGAAAATGAGAGTGAAGTTTGTTAATTTTAAGTCTGCCATGCTGTGAAGAGAGGCAGCTTGGTGGGTTTGTCTTACAGCCCAGCTGATGTACATCAGAGTTTTTTCATTATCTACAGCTGCATCAGGTTATACTTACTGACAAGATTGATGTTTATTTTTTAACATGGTTAGAATGAAAAACAAATTCTTCTTTCTCTCCCTGTAGGACTAATCTGTGCTCTTTGATGATGCTTTGATGAATTCTGAAAGTCTTGCTTTAAGTTAATTGTCAAGCTTTAAGCTTGTCTTTGTGCTCGCTCTTCTCTTTGAGTGATGATTACTTATCTGGCCCAAGCTAAATATTAGGAGAAGGAGTTTTTGTATAGGTTCTCACAGGTGGGAGATACAACAGCTACAGCTTTCGGTTTCCTTTCCAGGCATAATTGGTACCTTACAGAGATGTAGCAAATCTCACGCTGTTTTCCTCTATAAATGTTAACAAATATGTTGTTATTGCAGCTCTTCAAAAACATGGAATAGCTTGTCCTTTAGCTGATTGCATTCTAAACCCAACATCATCATAAGGAGATGGGATGTGTCGGAAAAGGGGCTCTGCCAGTGCAGTCTCAGAGTCTGCTGGAGTATGATTTGCAAGATGTGGGAGATAAGATGGGTGTTGTCCATGGACCTTTGGAGGTCTGCTGCTCTGACTGATGGTGTGGGAAAAGAAATAAGTGACCACCAAGTACTGTACAGAGAAAGCAAACTGGGAAAAGCAGACAAGGGCGTCTTTTTTTTTTTTCGCCTTCCCTGCTTTGTGCTTTTTTTTGCTGGAATCCTAATGTTTTTGCACAATACTTGATTAAATGGCTTCAGACAGAACTGACTTCTTGTTTTGCATGTCTGTATCCCTTTTAAGGAATGCTGCTCTAGGGAAAATAAAGATATTTGAAAGGTTAGAGATGTCCAAGAAAATGGCCTTTTGGTAAGAAGAACCTGTTTTTTCTAGCAGTGAAAGAGATGGTTCTGTTTATTAAACTGTGCATGTGCATTAATATGATGCTTCATATTTTTCCATTTGATTTCCTGTAGGGTGATTTCACTTGGAACAGCATGTCAGGGCGCAGTGTTCGGCTGAAGTCAGTTCCCGTTCAAAGCCTCTCGGAGCTGGAGCGTGCTCGGCTGCAGGAAGTGGCTTTTTATCAGTTGCAGCAGGACTGTGACCTGGGCTGTCAGATTACTATCCCCAAAGGTAAGGGCTTGATAAGCTGTCTCTGTTTAGATTGTTAAGCCACTGATTTCATATCACAGCAGTAAACACTAGATTTTTTTATTCCACAGATTCTGTCTTCTATTTCAGTTTTGCTTAGCCACAGTCATTATGCAAAAACAATGAGTAAAGTTGTTTGACTGCTGTGTCCAATTTGGGCCACCTGGAAGTGGAATTGTCTGATCAAGGGCAGATGTCTACAGGGTAGATAGTCTAAATCAGACCCATTCATGCCAGGATGTCTTGATACTCTGTTGAGAGAAAAATGCTTTTCTTACATTTCCTGATATCCAAAATCAAATGTCTGTGTAGCTCTGGTAGATCTTACCATAGAAGTGGTTTTTTTCATTCTATATTACATTATCTGTGAAGGAAGCCAACTGTCACTAGTTCAGATACATCGTGAAGACATTTACATCAGATAATATGAGTCCTACCCAAGTTTTCCTAAAGACAGAGTTGCTTATTTCCTAGAAAACAAGTTAATTTTCAGCATAAAACGTTTAACTCCTAGGAAACAGGAGATTAAATGAAAATGAGAAGCTCAGCTATTGAAATCTTGATGCAGAATACATGCACATGGTAGACCTGTACTTAGGTTACTGTGGAAGAGATCTAAACCTCACTAATGAGAAAGTTGCTGTTGTTTCCTGTAGGCTGGAGATCAAGCATAGCAGAGATAGCTGTTGTGCAATCATCTGTAAATCTGGCTTTCCTGTTGTTTCTTTGCAGCTGTTTACTTACATACAGAATAACAAGGGATCACTGAATTCTTACCTTTGACTCCCAAGCAGAGGTGCTGTGTGATAACATATATACAGTGAAGCCACAGGAGCCATTTTTTAATGAGTCTGAGTTAAGCAGGAAAAATGTTGTCCAGTCTATGAAAATAATGATGTAGAAAAGAACAAATGTGAAAGAGACAGGCTTTTGTATTCATCAGCTTTTTAGGATCTGCAGAAAATTCCTGCCAAAACCAACAAAGTCCAATTTCACACGTATAGTGATGCCTTAAATGGCTACCTAGAAACAGAGACTAAACAGGAATAAAGGAGGTATTTATTTGAAAGGCCTTCAGATATACGCTTTTGGGCTCCAGAGGGTCCTGCCTCAGTGCATCCCAAAATGGACAACAGGTCACGAGATCTTCACACTTTTATATCAGCATAAATTCACCAACCAGAACCCAGCCAATGATGGAATTTCCCCAGGCTTGCCCCCCTCTCTCTAAGATGATGGTTTACAGTTCTTGGGCCTAGAACGGTCTGGGTGTCCTTGGAGAGCAAGCTAGAGAGGCTTTGTTATGTCTATCTTAGCATGAGAGAACAGCACTTAACAAGCTACAGGAAACTTCAGTTACACTAACAGTACCGGAAGCTAAGGCATCAATAGCAAGGCATCAGTTTGTAGTGAGATGGATTTAATCAACTTCTTCATGCCTCACCAGCTCCCCTGGTCCCTCAAAAAAAAGTTTGATCAAAAGGAAAACAATTTTATAGGCTATTCGTAGGAGGAACTGGATCACTAATGGCACTGCAGTAATTTCTGAGTCTGAACTGCCACTGGCTATTCCTGTGGGAGATGAAGATACACATATGGAGGTCCTACCATAGGGGTGTGTGGTAATACCATCCAAGGAAGTAGAGTATACACATTCATAGAATAGCTTAGTTTGGAAGGAACCTGAAAGGTCATCCTGTCCAACCCCCTGCAATGAGCAGGGACATCTTCAGCTAGATGAAGTTGCTCAGATTCCCATCCAACTGGCCTTGAATGTTTTCAGGGATGGGCACCTACCACCTATCTGGGCAACCTGTTCTCACCACCTTCACTGTAAAAATATCTTTCTTACACCTGGTCTAAATCTGCCCTCTCTTGTTCTAAAACCATTACCCCTTTTCCTGTTGCAACAGACTCTACTAAAAAGTCTGTCCCCATCTATCTTATAATCTCCCTTTCATTGTTAAAAGGCTACACTAAGGTTTCTCCAGAGTCTTCTTTCTCCGAGCTGAACAACCCCAACTCTGTCAGCCTTTCTTTGCAGAAGAGGTGCTCCAGCCCTC
The DNA here is from genome assembly GCA_013396875.1 of Vireo altiloquus. Lineage (NCBI taxonomy): Eukaryota > Metazoa > Chordata > Aves > Passeriformes > Vireonidae > Vireo > Vireo altiloquus. The sequence goes on along the minus strand of VZRF01004646.1, from coordinate 21,703 downwards.
TGATAATTTTTGTGGCACTTCTCTCGACCTGCTATAATAGGTCCGTGTCTTTCCTGTGCTGAGGACCCCAGAACTGTGGGGTCTCACCAGAGTGGAGTAGAGAGGCAGAATCCCCTCCCTCTCCCTGCTGGCCACGTTGCTTGTGATGCAACCCAGGACACGTTTGGCTTTCTGGGCTGCAAGGGCACATTGGCAGCTCATGTCCAGCCTCTCAGCCTTCAGCACCCCCAAGTCCTTCTCCACAGGGCTCCTCTGAATCTGTTCATCTCCAGCCTGTATGGATGCTGGGAGCTGTCCTGGTCCAGGTTTCCCATGAGCCCAGTTCTCAAGTTTGTCCAGGTCACTCTGGATGATGACCCATTCCTCAGGTGTGTCAACCTCACCGCTCAGGTTGCTGTCGTCTCTGGATTTTCTGAGGGTGCACTCAATATCACTTCTTTGACTGACCAGATCATGAATTTTTCTGTGTTTCAAGGTATACATCATGAAGGAATAGCCAGTACAATTGAATTTTAAAGTGTTGTAATACAATCTATTGAAGAAAGCGAAGGTAATAGCTAGAATTAAAGTACATCTAACAATTAACTGTCCATCCTGTTTCAAAGTTTGGCAGCAATTTTGACAACAGATCTAAATAATATTTTTAAGTGCTGGCCAGCCTTCGCGTACGAAGATACGGGGAAGGTCTCTTTTCCTTTCAGACCTTCCAGCCTGCGCACTGGATTTTTTAGGTGAGACACAGGGCGCGCAGATCTGAGCCCACCCTTTAATCCCGAGGTTCTTCTGCCGGGCCAAAGCGATTCTGGACAGTGGCAGCTGAGGTCCTCCTCAGGACGTAGGCAGATTGCCCCCTGCGGGCTAACGAGCTCCGCCTGCCCGGGGAGCAGCCTGGCCGGGATCGAACCCAGGCCCCAAGCAATTGCTATGCCTGGATGCTAACCACTACACCACCAGGGCTCCCAATATTTTTAAGTAGGTATGTATAATAATCACTCTGTCAGTCCATCATGCTACATCTGTGCAGGTACTTTGGTAGGAGATTAAGAGTCTACCATATTCTCAAATTTTTACAGATTGGTATAGGCCCTTTGCAGAGACAGTCTGAAGTCCACTTCATGTTCCTATCATTTTTAAATGTGTGGAATGAAAACTTGCAACAAGAGTTTACAGGCAGCCATCCAGTCAGTCATCACAGATGAACATCATAGGACTGTGCAAACTGGGAATTTCAAGTTTTATTCATATGAAACTGGCTTGGGCACTTTGGGCATGCAAGAGTACAAATAAAATAAAATTCCATCACAGCCATCAAGTTAAAATCAGACTCAAGTTAAAAACAGACTGTTAAACATTTTCTGTTTAAAAAACTCAAGCCCACAACAGTGAGATGTAGAACCAGTACTGTCTGAGCGAGCTCAAAGAGCTCTGTAGGTCTGGAGAGATCCAGAAAAATGAAAGATGTACTCTACAACTCTTCTACTTCAGAGGATGCCGTATTCATGCATAGAGGCAAGTGGAACTATGTATTAGAAGATTTAAGAAGCTCTTAACAAAGTCGGACTTCTTTGTGGTTCTTTGGCTGTTTTTCAAAACTTGCTAGAGAGTTACGTTAGAACATGCATGTGCCTGCTGGGCATTCGCTTCCTGCAGGCATTTGAATAATTACATTTACTGGCATAGGTATTGTGAAAATATGCTTGTTGTTGGCTAAGTGTTTGTGCCAAACATGTGTGCATGGAAGTTAAGCCAGAGTACAGATGCCTCTGCCTTATCTTTACAACCACAGACATGCTGTTGCTTCTCCGTAATGCTTCAGTCCTCCTATGCTCAGAAGGTCCCTTTGTCACAGCAAGTGCAGTTTACCTCTTTCAGGGCACGTCTGGCTATTCCCACACTTGTGTAGGAATGCACAGAATGTGATACCTCATATGTAATCCCTCTCCTTCACTGTATTGTAGACATTACCATTAATGAAGAACATTGCTAACATCTCCCAGTAAAATATCCTGTGATCACAGAGAAGAGATTACACTCCACAGGAATTTCTTTAACCAGCATGTAATTTAAAATATGGTACAACTGCACTGCAGTTGGTAATTAGAATGAATTCAAGTTGATAAAGAGTTATTAGTTTGACATATATGATGAGATGCGTCAGGTTTGTTTCTTGTTGTCTTGTTTTTCTGTCTTTTATCTTTCAAATTCTCGAATCAACACCTTTTTTGCTCCCATGTCACTCCCCCATTTGCCACCAGAAACTAGACCAAGAATCATTTATCTTCCCTTGGTTAATGTGTTAAGTTGCAAGAGGATGTAATTTCCAGTCAAAGCATTACACAGTTTCTTTACCAATGCAATTACTATGTGGAAGATTTTTAATCTGCTGATGGTCTAAATGGCACAACAGTACCATTCTTGTGATCCTTCTTTGCAGTTCATGTTTACAATAGAATTTGATTTTTTTTCTCATTTCAGAAAAGTCAATCTTCTCTTTATAATAGGAGAAAAAAATGGTGATGAAATTCACTTTAGGTGTGCTTACATTTGGTGACATTACAATTCTGTATATGACCTTGAACACAAGTAGTGAGAAAAATGAACCTTTTACAGAAGGTCTTCACAAGCAAATGCTAACTCAAGTCAGATGGCTTCTGCAGAGTAAAACTGGGATCAGAGCAGAAGAGGAGCTCATTTTCTTCTGTTCATTGGTTACAGGTATCTCTTGAGCTGAGGGGTTATTGAATGAGGTTTGATAGGATCAGTTTCCTAAATATCACTTATTATAATGAGTCTCTTTCACAGTCCCATCCCACTTCACTGAGCCTGTGTCTGGCAGCAGTGGTAGGAACTACCAGGACATTATGAGTTGAGAAACTGGGGTGTTAGGCCTTCAACCCTGATTCAACTCCTTAAGCATCTGCCTAGGTTTTAAAGGTATGATGTGAACCTTTTGGTGAAGGGGCTTGAACAGGTTTTGGGATCACATTCGAGCCTTCTCTTTGTTCAAGAAGAGAGAATGACTTGGTATATTCTTGCCAGTTCCCAATAGGATGTTCTGCTGTCTTCTCAGCTTTGCAGTGGGGCTGGAGTTGCGGAGAGAGAGAATAAATGAGGGGAGTTTGGGGTTACATGTGGTTTAGTGGTGATTGTGCTGGTGCTGGGTTGACAGCATGATGATGATCTTGAATGTCTCTTCAAACCTTGATGATTCTGTGACATTTTGGGAGAGAGAAAGTAATTCTTAACTTTACTGCCAAATCTGGTTCTCAGGTAATGAATATGATGTAAGAATGGGTTAAGAAACCTAAATGCAGTCCCAGTCATTTAAGGAAAGTAATTTTAAGGGAAGCTGATGCTGCTTGAACATGTGCTGGTGTTTGGTTTTGCATGCAAGTTTTGTGACATGTGGCACTGTCCATCTGCTCACATGAAGTGAGCATTAGTCTCCTGTACACCTTGTTTTATTAAGGTGAGTTTGAAGAAGCAGGGCTGGATAAGTGCACAATTACAGACTGAGAGCTGAGACAACCCTGTCTCTGAAATGAAAGAAAACATGGCCGGGCTTTCTGAATTTTTACCATTCATTTTTGTACTTTGCCCCCAGTACATTGCAGTTAAGCTCTGAATAGAAATGGGAATTAAGAGTTACACAATTCTCTGCTTCTTGTTTATTTTGGCAGGGCATACTTCTTTCAATCTGTTTTTTGCTTACATTACTTGCCATTGTATTTCATTACTCATTTTCCTTAACGCTAAGAGTGACTATGATTTTTATCTGGGCTTGCATTTTTGTGAAGGCTTCAAACTGCTCATTGTTTCTAATCACTGACCATGTTATATACTTTATAGCTGTTGTGGCAGTGGAAAACATCCAAGCAAACTGTAGCGTATACATTGTGGAGTTAGGGATGGTGCTTTTGAACTGGCGTCAGTGTATCTTCTAAGTGAAGAGGCTTATTGCCACCCCTCTTAATGCCAACCTCTGCTGATTCTTCTCATATAGATACTGTCTCTAAAATGGGCTCGTGAGCCATGGATTTTCCTTCAATATAGTAGAGTTCATTAAGATTATGTTTAAGACAAGTAAGGCTGAGATAAATTCTCCCCCTTTATGCTACATTAGTAAATCTTGGATATACTGTATCAAACAGACTGGTCAGAGATAAAAACTGTTTAACTTGCTGATTTTCAGATTGAAACTTCCCACCTGTGCCCTCCAATTCAAATCTTTCATGGAAAAATGTGTTTTTCCAAGGATTCTTTTTTCCATCCTGAGAAAACAAAACCAAATATCTCTCAGTCTGGGGAAAAAAAAGAAAAAAAAAAAAAGAAAGAAAGGAAATAAAATTGAATTAATGTTTTAAGCTAGGAGAAGTCCCAGCTGCTGCAGGGTAGAGGTTGTAAGACACAGCCTTGAACTGTGCTACACAGGCATTAATCAAAGTGAAGGTGACAGGATTTTTTCCAGGCAGAGAGATAAGAAAACAAGAAAAAAACTTTCCAATTTTTTTTGTTCCTAGTAAGGAAACTTGCAGAAATTTTTTGTTGGGATTTTTTCTTTCAAATTCACTTTTTTTGCCATTGTTGAGACAAGAACAAAACAGAAATACATCAAGCTTTCAAGAATGAAATTTTTCTAACATTGCAACGGGGGAAATAATTTATTATCTTCAAAACTTAAGAAAGTTTTTATAGGGATGTTCCTTTTTTAATTTTTGCTGTGAGGAAATATTTTATAAAAGACTATGCCATGCTCAGCAAATTTTGATTTCCAAGATTTGCTTGTATCACATAGCAGATTTTACTTGTCAGTTTATATCAGGAAAGCTTTATTCAACTTAGCTATTCTGTCAGTTAGGGGCAAGCTAATAGTTTTAAAGCAAAAGGGTTTACTCATTACAAAACTCGCTACAAACAAAAAGAGCTCGTCTTTTTACTAAATTGTATTTTAGTGAACAGCTAGGAGCTTTGATGGAGAAGCAGCATTTTCATTGTGCTGTGTGAGCACATAACAGAGGTAGAAAATGCTGAAATCTTCATGGGGAAATCAACAGCACTGATAATGTAAATATGAAAAAATGAGTGTATACTTTAGCACATTTTAAAGAAAGATTGTGTAACTTCTGAGAACCTACCTGTTGTGTAGATGTATTTTGTGGAGAGAAAGGAAGGGAATGAGGACAGGGATGGACGTTGAAGGAATGCTTAGCTATGGAGATCATTGGGCAAGAGTGCCGAAAGGCAGGAGTCTTTAGTTCCCTTCACAGTTAAGGAAAGAGATCTTGCTTAAATGCTTAAGATAAATAAAATATTACAATCTGCATTTCTGTATATAAATGCCATGAAAAGTTAGAGGAGATGGAGTCATGACCAAGGATTTTTATTAGTAGGACATTTAGATACTGTCTATTGTAGGTTTAGGGTACTGCTCATAAAAAGTCAGATCCAGAGACTGCTGTATGCATATATTTGATGTTATGTCCCACAGAGTTTAAAAATTACTTCTGAGACAAAAAAAATCCTCTCTAATGTACTTAGGAGTACACTTGAAATAGCTATTGACTTGAAGTATATATAAATATATTTGGGGTTTTTTCTGTATTAGTGTCAGATATTAATACCTTGGCTTTCATTTTAAAACAATGATCATGACCATTGGCCATATTCAAAAGTTGAGTGGTAGAGAGAATCAGTGTTGGGTAACAAAATACACATACAGAGGCTCTAAAACAGCTTTGCAAAATTAGGTCTTATTTGGGTTTTTTTCCTAAATCTTTGAGAGAACACGAGTGTAGCAGAGGTATTCTTGGTTGTGTTCTGCCAAATCTGTCTTTAGCACTTCATGCAGTACTTACCCTTCAATTCTGAATTTGCCAATAACCAATGTATCTGTCCAGTGATTCTATTGTGACTTAAGAATTTGTGCTTTATTATGGTTCAAAGCCAAAGAATAAATACCAATAGATATATGCCAAGGAAAAAACTTTTGAACCTTTATTAAGAATACTGACATTGCAACCGACTGGTTTGCACGTTCTACTTTCCTTTGGCAGAGCTTTGCCAACATGTAACACGAGTATAACATGTATTTTTCTGGTATACTACCTCAAAAATTTCAGTTGAAAATCAGACTTAATTCTGTTATCTTGTATGTGTTTCTCTTTTCAGAAGTGCATTAAGGAAGTATTGCTGATGATTTTTTCTTGCCTCAGGTAGAAAAATTTTCTCTAGTTATTTCACAGGCATGATTTAAGTGGAGTTGTGGTTGGTGCCAGAATCGTAATGTCTCTAGATACTGATTAGGAAAGATAAAGTGACTCTAGATAGATTTATTTTATCAGAGCTGTGGTACTATATATATCTTTGTATTAGGCTTTTACACTGAAAAGGCTGCCTTGAGATTTAATGGAGACCTAATCTCCTGCTGAAGGTTTTTAAGAATAGATTAGACAGATGTCCATGTGACTCTATTTCTGTGCAGGAAGTCAACCCCAGTGTTCTCTGCAGAGCTCCTAGTGTCTTTTTTCTGTGTGGTTTACATTTTCAACACCTGTTTCTGTTATGATTGATGATACAAAGGACAGGTAATTACTACAAATAGACATTATTAGAAGTAAGATCCGTTGGTCATTTTTCAGAGGGATAACAGCTCAGTTATTTGAGCCACCAAACTGTCCAGTGAGAGACTTGCTGCACCATGATTTCACTTCTGTGCACTTAGAGCTCCTCTTCCATTTAATTTCTTCATCAAGGCTCTGAGCAGGAATATTGTGGACTAGTTTAATTAGTCCCAGAGGGAATAAGTTATGAAGGCTGTTTTATTTTCTTGCATGGCTTCTTCTTTAGGGTGAGAGTCCAAGGAAAGACTTACAGAAAGAATTTATAACAGCAAGACAATGCTCAGAAGACAGTGGAGACTTGGGCGCCCTGAATCATCTCTGAGCCCTTGGGCGCCCCGAATCATCTACTGGCTGGTCTCCTGAATTCCAGAGGGTTAGAAAAATTTCTTCCTCATTTGAAGAGCTCAACTCATGCTTGTGCTGACAGCCATGTGAGGGGAAGATCTCAGTGAGATGTAAAGAAACTTGGTTGCTTCTTTATCTGCCAGTTTATTGACAACAATAAATCCCACACCAGTTACATGGTGGCAATCATATCTGTTCTGCCCCTGGCCCATCCTGAACTGTAGGGATTAAAGGTAACTCTCCTTATCAAATCAAGAGTAATTTTGACTAGCAATACTATCAAAATACTCTCTCCCCTCCACCTTATAAAACTACTTTTTATTTAGGTAGTTAAAGCCAGGAGACAGTCCATTTCTCTCCCCTGCTCTGCTCCCCTGCCCTTCCCCAGTGAACTGAAGGAAGTTTTAGAGTTCTTATTTGTATTTTTCTATCTCAAACAAAAGCATCAAGGGACCTGTTTGGTTTTCATTTGGTGTTTTGAATTTTTTCAATACAGCTAAAATACTTTCATTGACTCTAGTTGTTTTCATTTATTAGTGTAGGTAATTTTTGATCCCTTTTTTTTAACCTGTTTTAGTGTTGACAGTTTTCCTGAGTTATGAAAGCACTCCAAGAAGAGGGTTTTATTGTTCAGTCTTTCTCAAAGCTTTTAAACCTCTGCACATCATCATGGTTTCTGAGTGTCTTCCACTTAGAAGGGCAGCAAGCAAGGTCCCTGATGTATCACAATCTAAGTCAGGAACTTGCCTATCTTTGGAGATTAGGGAAACTCCTGTGCCACTGGGGATACTGCTGTAATGTGAAAAAGTTGTGTCTGTATTTTGTCTTGCACCTGCTACTTGACATTACTGTTTCATGAATCCTGTCATCAGTGTCAAATATGCCCTGAAGCCTAGAAGGAGTGGTTCCCTCTGATTTCAGAATGCCTAGACACATTTTTTACTTCCACTATTGACACAAGGCATGTGCTCCATCAAAAGACCTGGACCACTCTCTGTGGGTTTTTTTTCAAGGTTTTGGTGGGGGGGAGAGGGGGATGGGAGGTGGGGTTTTAATATTATTTTATTAGATTACTGTGACTTGGGATTTTTTATGACATGGGAAATCCTGGGCTAATGTAGGTGCTGCAGTGAGCAGAGCTGTGCTTGAGTTGAAAATCTGACTTTGTCTATGCACAGGGAAGTCAGACCTGGCATCTTACATCTGTTCTCCCTTTCCAGGAATATGCCTGCTTTTTATTGCTCTCCACTGACAGCCACATATAAGGGCATTTGGCTTTTCCTTTGTAATCCTCTAAAGGCTGCCAGGTAGCTTTGCAAGGGTTTTTTGAGTTATTTCCATCGTCCCTTTTATGTATGGCAGCAGCAGCCATTTTCCTCACTCATTTTCCTCATTTTTCCTCATTCTGGCATAGAAAAGTATTTGAGCAACTGTTTATTTTCATGTCAAAATGAGGTTTTTCCTTAGGTTTGTCAAAAAATTTAACAAATGAGCTCCCAAACAATTATAATTTAGTGTTCAGATTATAAAACTCTCTTAATATCTTGTTCCTCAGAGCTCATGTAATGCAGCCATTTTAAATGTATTATTAGTTTAAAAATATTTAAATGATGTAAAATTATGTAAGTTTTCATTACAGTAATGGCAAAATAACCAAAGAAGGTTTTCTTCCTGACTTTTCCAACACAATAATTTCTAGTCAATAGTCCCAAATGCAAAAAGTTTAAAGAATACGTTAAACCAAAAAATCAAATTAAAAGGGAAGATAAGGAACTTTGTTTTTGGTGTGGTGGTTCGAAAAATTCTGCAACTATTAAAAATTCTGTTATTTTAAGGATATTTATACATGGCGTGCACAAACAAGGCAGGCATCCACTTTGTACTTGCTGAAGTGTTTCTTTTGGTGCAGCTGTGCTGTGTTCATCTGCAAGACCTGCAGCTTCCTGCACAGCAGGAGTGCATTGGCCTGGGCAGGCCTGGGAAGCTGCTCCTTCCCAGCCCTTCCCCTTTCGTGGGTGGGCTCTGACATCCCCCTCCCTCTGGCTGTGGCTCCAGAGCCCAAATCCCATATTCCCTGTCAACTTAACTTTGGTTTTCACCCTTAGAATACCTTGCCACTTGCGTTTGCCCACCAGTTAATGCACATCTCTCCATGACAGAGAATCCTGGAAGAACATATTTGAAAATGCAAAAGTAGTTATTTCTTTGCAGCATTTATACTTGGAGACTAAATCCTTAAATGCACTAGGGAACATGTAGGCAAACAGTGGAAATGTCATGTTTTCTTATGATTCCTCTAGCCCCAGGAGTTGAGTAGCACTTGCTATGTGAATTAGAGCAGTGACTAAAGTAAGTTGTTGTTCTTCTTGTGGTGGTGGTCTTGGGCTTTTGTTTGGTTTGTTGTTTGGTTTTTTGTGAAGAAGAGGTTATACCTATCCCACTATGATTATGGTCTATATTTTTCCTATATACAACATTTTTTGTTCAGCAAGTTTTTTCTGATGGAAATAGACCTTGCAAATAGGTTTCAATAGAAATAGTGCGTTTTTCTATGTTTGAGTCTAGTTTGGAACTACACTTTTCAGATTTGTTTCTCTAAAAGACAGGGCAGTGTACTCGTAATATGCTCAGTTAGTATAAATTGATATATCACCTTTGCCTTCAGAATAGCTGTGTAGTATCAACAGATGTGTATCAAAAATCTGTTAGTACCTGGCAAGCAAATTATGTAGGTTTTTAAAAAATTTGTATCGGAACCACAGGAGGTTATTGTAAAGTGTTATTTGATTAATAAAACTGTAGTTCCTGTAGGGAAGCAGCTTTCTTTTGAAGTAGGTGAGATTTCCAGCAGTTTTGCCTTCTAGGCAGGTTCCACAGAAACTTATGAATATTTCCTAGATAAATAATTTAATTGTCTACCAGTATGACCAAATTCTTACTGTTCAACAGTAAAAAAAATGTATAATACAGCTTTTAAACTTCCAGCAGCTGAAGCCCTTAAACCTGCGCAGCTGGACTTCGTAATTCCTATTTGTTTCATTTTAACAATTAGTAGTGCCTTAGCCCAGAGGGACTGAAGCCTAGGTCTGAAGAAGATGGACTAACCACAGGTTACTGAAGGCTGCTGGGATGTGGAAGAGGTGAATTAAAACCTTTTGTCTGATGGTTGTGTGTTTTCTCAAGTGGTTGTATTGTATGCACTGTGTGTTCCTGAAAACGTTTTCTGTGCAGTCAGCATTCCTCCCAGCTGTCCTGGTCTCTCACCATTGCCCTGAGAAGGGTTTGGGTCAGGTGGTGCTCCTGCCCAGAGGGCTGCAGTGCTCCAGCCCTGTGTCCCCCGTGTGCAGCCCGAGGGGAGGGACATCCCTTCTCTTGAAGAACCAGCTTTGACTTCAGCTCTGCCCTTTTCATGCTGTTTCTTCTGCCATAAGCACATTCTTCAGGAATTCTTATTCCCCTTCTCAGAGAGGGGAATGCTGAAGCTTGTTTGCTGCCTCAGAGGGAGCAGCATGTAAGAGGAAAAGCTGCCTGCGCTGTGTGTGTGGTGCCTTCGGTGAGCAGCCCGAACCTGGCACTGTGGCCTGAGGTGAGCACCTGTGAGCCAGTTACCACCTGGAAGGTCATGACTGCAGCTGAGGGATACTCTTCAATGAATATGTCTTTTCTTCCATCAGCTGCTGGCTAATAAGCACAAAGAAATGCTGGTTTAAGTCAAAGTGAAATAAAGCAAGCAAATAAGCCATAAGGAAAAATGGGACAATAGTCCAAGGATTCTGAATAAATACAGTAGTCTGCATCACCAGTGGAGATCTTGTGTGCATATGGCTGATGCAAAGGGTGAGAGTGATTAGAAATACCTGAAGGCTCAGCCTTTCCTTTTTCCATATTGCTTTATGTGCCAAAATCTGTAGCTCCTGTTTCTCTGAATTTTTTTATCTTCCATCTGTGTTGCAGCTGGCATTGCTTTGGAAGTTACTGCATGGGGACAGGGCATTTCAACAAGCTTTTGTAAATAAATATTTCAAGATGGACATTTATAGTCACAGAAATGGCTAAGTAAAACCAGCACTCTCTTCTTTAGCAGAGCAGCCCCAAGTGCATATTCAGAAGTAAATTTGCTCTGTACAGTTACCCAAAGAAGCGGCTGCAGCCACAAACACTGCAACTGTCAGTCAGTGAAGTGCACTCTTGTCTTTATTGTGCTCTGTCAACAGAATTTAGCAGTGTTTTCTGATTGACACTCTCAATTACTTGCAGTTTTGCACAGGCCAGAGAGACTGCAGCTTGACATTTAGCTGCAGGCTGGCCGTGGGAGGCTGGCACTGGGGAAATGAGGAGCTCTTGATGAGTGAAGTGAACCGACGGGTGCTCAGGAGAGGTCAAACTTGTTGCTTTGTGGTGCCATTGGTAGTAATTTCCAAGACAGAATGGACTGCAATTTTAGAAGATATATTCTATTTTCTTTTAAATGTTGTTAGATCAAATTACTAGTGTCTATTAAGAAAAATGGCCATGAATAGAACTAGAATTACTATGAAGAAGTAGTTTAGAAATCTCACATTATCAACTTTTTTATCCATTTCTTTTTGATAATTGAGCTATGGGTCTGATAATAATCACTGAGATAGCTCCTCTTTTTATAGTGTGTGAAAATAACCCTTAATTGTAGAACATGACAAACATTCTTTCCTAAATGGACAAGAAACTCATTCCTCTTAAGCAAGGGAAGTTTCCAAGAGATGAGGAGGGAAGTTCTCTTTGTTCTACAACCCTGTCAGCAGCACATCATCTCTTATGTCAAAAGCCCACTGAGTTAAATTAGTTTAAAGGATTTGTATGAATTTATGAATTACATTTTTGATTAATAAATAGTGCCCTTGCATGTAACATAAAAGGAACATCCATTCTTGCAGATAATCCACCAGCCTGTGTATAAGGAAAGTGCTGAAGAATCCTATTTTTGTTAAAGGTTCGCATCAAGCATATTTGACAGAGGTTTTTTTCATGATCTGAAGCCTAATACTGTAATAGTGTCTCAAAAATTTTGTGCAAATCCTGGATGCTGTTGTGCTTTTTTACTGCATATTATATGAATTTTCAAGTAACATGGATTAGAGTTTCACAGGATATTGACTATGAAGTGACATAATCTGAAACTGTTGGCTAAGAGTTTGGGTGTTAACTTTGTGTACCACTACCTGTATAATTTTGAGCTAATTCCCTGTAACTAATTTGTGATGCTTTAGCTTATACTGAGCAACACTTCTACCTACCAGATAGACCTGTTGATTTCCATAAATGCAAATTGAATAAAGAAGTACTGGAAGTAAATAGTAACAGGATTCAGCCTGCACTTCCTCCCTTTGAGTCATGTAAGGTGTTGGTAGGTGGTCTAGTGCAAAGCAACAGAGCAATAATTAAAATAACTTACAAGGTTCTCTTTCTATCTTTTCATCTTTTTCTAATTGTTAAAGCTGAAGTTTATATATCCTCAGCATGAAAATGACTTCTTATTACCTAGCTTGCAGAACCATGGTCTCACTTAGAGAGAAATTTAGGCCCTGTCTGTAGAAAATCTGGGATTTGATAGTGTAAATGCTAAAGAAATGGTCTGAGTGATGACACTGCGAGTGAATTTCGACTTTAACCCAAAATATTTAAGTTTTGATAATATTAGAAGTCAGACTGCTCAATTCTTGTCAGAAGTCAGTAGATCAGTACAAATCTTCTATTCTGTAGGGTGTGTGGTTCACTGACAGAGTCATAAAGAGATGACCTAATTTTTTAAATAGAAAAGTCTTTTTGGCATTAACTGAACCTGGAAGTGCTCACCACTTTGGAGAAACAGGTCACGAAGCAATTCAATGTGCACTCAGGAGTTTGATTCTAGACTCTCGGTCTTTTAAATATTCATTGTGCTAGTCTTAATACATAGATGCCCAGGGAGTGATGTATGCAGTGCAGTGAAAAATGCAGCGAACATATAAATTAGTAAGTACTGAATAGGTCAAGTCCATTTCTGAAAAACAAACTGATCTGCACAGCTGCCTGGACAGGTGTCCTTCAGGAAAAACACAATGGGTTAGCAAAGGGAAAAAAATGCAGCTTCCTTCACTTTGACAATTGTCCTTTAAGTGTTTCTCTAGTCTTGCTATTGTTCTTGAGTGGAATCTGTTGAAGGAGCAGTGTCTTATTGATCTACAGAAAGAAGACATAAATTGATGATTATAAACACAAAAGGTTGGATAATAGCCCAACAGCTTTTATTGCTATGTGGTTTAAACGTTTCCAAAGTGGAAATTAAAAATTACAGTCCATCCATACCTAATAGCACTTTGGATTAATACAATACTATTTTGCATAAATATTTGCTAATTAATTAAAAAACATACAGTAGGTATTAAGGTAATAATGCTTTGCCTGTTTCTCAAGAATGCCTTGGATATTAATTATGTTCTCAGAGCAGCACTGCAGCTAATAAGTACTCAGCATTATTATTGTGAATTTGGTTCATTTACTATGTAAAACTGTTGGAGTTGCTTAAGTCTTTAAACATATTATGAATATTTCATCAGTGTTCATGCCTGATGTACCCTGAATCAACAGTAATTTCAAAACATATTTATATGTACAGTGTATAGACTATAATTTATTGTGTCTTTTGCTGGGGAGGAGGAGAACTTGAACTGACCTCAGACCTCTTGGCAGATCTGAGCTTTAGCTTTTCACTGAGATCCCTCTCAGTCTTATTTTCATATGCAATCCTTTTTCTCTTGCCATGGGGTAAACTGCAAATGATCATAGCAAAACACTGCATTTTACATCAAATTTTGATTCTGTCTTTCATTTTTTTATGTCTCAGTAGACTTCAGTTGGATGTCAGAGTATCAATAAATGGTTTTTTGGAGAATAAGGCTCTGTGACTCCAAAGAAATGTTAGTCATCCATCAAAAAGCTTCTCTAAGGAGTAATTTGAATTTATAACATGGAAAATAATTTGAAAATTATTTTTATATATAAATCCAGAACACAATGGTAGCAGGGAACCTTATAAAAACAACCTGTACTGTCAGGTGTATGTAAGCAGGCTACCAACTATTCATGTTGTCAAGAGGTGAAAGAATTTCTCTTACAAACTCAATCTTTGCATCAGGAAATGTCAGAAGGTGTGAAAAGTCTGGCCTTTTAATCAATCAAAATATAACTTTGAGTTATAACCTTGTCATGTGGCTAAGAAAAAAGGAAAATCTAATCATAGACTATATCAGGCAATGAATTACCACTATTATATTGCTGGACTCTCATCTGGAATACCTTATCCATCTAGCCAGCCTGATTTCAGAGAGATGAATTCTCACTGGAGCAGGTGTGGGAAAAGGGGAATTAACATAATCAACACATGGCAATTCTACCTTGAGACAGGAACGGAATATCCTAGTTAAGTGAGTGCTGGGAACCCTTCCATCCAGGAGGACTGCTGGTAGCCTGGGGTGCATCAGGAAGAGCTTTGCCAGCAGATCAAGGGAGGTGATCCTACCCATCTTCTCTCCCTCAGTGAGGCCACATCCAGAGTGCTGTGTCCTGTCGTGGGCTGCTTGGTGCAAGAGAGACAATCAGCTGCTGGAGAGGGTCCAGCAAATGCCTACAAAGATGATGAGGGGTCTGGAGCATGTCTCTTATGAGGAGAGACTAAGGGAGCTGGGCCTCTTTAGACTTCAGAAGACTGAGAGGGGATCTTATCTGTCCATAAAAATATCTCAAAGGTGGTTGCCAGAAGGATGGTGCCAGACTCTTTGCAGTGCCCAGCAACAGGACAAGGAGTAATGACCATAAACTAAAACATAAGAATTTTCACCTCAGCATGAGGAAGAACTTCTTTACGGTGAGTGTGACAGAGCACTGGAACAGGCTGCCCAGGGAGGTCACAGAGTCTGCCTCTCTGGAGACATTCTAAACCCACCTGGTCAAATTCCTGTGTCACCTACTCCAGGTAACCCTGCACTGGGCAGGTGGTTGGACTAGATGATCTCCTAGGAAGGGACTAGAGCTCCCTTCCAACCCTAACCATTCTGTGAATCTGTGGTATCCTGGAAACTGCAGAGTGCAAGTGTGCGAGTGGGTCAGTCCAACCACCATTACTAAAAGTAAAAAGAAATGTTACTTTAAAATTAAAAGGATATTAATTGACTGTAAAAAAGGTCAGAATTTGTTGAGCAATCGATCGGGTAATGTTCTGGACTTGGTTTTTAGTCAGATTTGAGGGAAAAGTATGGAGAAATAGCTTGTGTTCTCTCATGACCCCTAATTGCAAAGATGAGAGTTCATCAACAAAGATCCACTTCACTCCTCTGTCGTATGTTCCTTACCATAAAAGAACACTTAAGACACTGGCTTATAAAACTAGAAAAATGTGTTGAGACAGATTATTTGGTGACCCTCTTGCCCTAAAAGTGAAATGGATATGGTGTGCTCATTTTTGAGTTTTTGCCATATTACAAAACCAGTAAGGAAAAGGTACATGTTCATTAAACTTCATCTAGAGCACTGTCTATGTTAGCATATCAGTCCCTGTGGTAGACCCTTTATATTGCTTTGGAACTTAAAAAATTCAAAAGGTACAAGTCAAAGCAGGCCCTTGACTTAATCCCTGCTATTTTTTGAGACCTAATAAATAAAATGCTCTTTTGTTGACTTTTCACTACAAAAGATGCTGCTGAAGGAAATAATGATAGCCAGCCTTTTGATATAATCGTTTCAAGAACCAACCTGCCTCTGATACTGCTTAAAATCTTTGGTCCTTAATACCTTAGTGACGATA
Organism: Vireo altiloquus; assembly: GCA_013396875.1. Classification (NCBI taxonomy): domain Eukaryota; kingdom Metazoa; phylum Chordata; class Aves; order Passeriformes; family Vireonidae; genus Vireo; species Vireo altiloquus. Next base: position 5,920 of record VZRF01004646.1, on the reverse strand, counting down.
TATTGGTTGTTGGAACAATCATTTCTCTGAGGCTCTGATCCATGTGAACCAATCTGGACGTGCTGTACCCGCCTGCCAGCTCCCAATATGAGTTCAGATCAGATGGGTCATGAAGGTGGTCAGCTATCACCCAGCTGCTATGACTGGTATGCAGAACTTTATCCTGGATGTTAGTAATCCTCCCTTTCCAAATACTACCTTTAGTTCCACACCTGAATCACAGCCTTGTGACCATGGATGAAGGCTACCCTTTAGGGTTTATGGTGCTTTGCTATCAAGAGCACTCAGCAAAAACCATCAATTGTTAACTCTTCAGTGACCATACATGTAGATGTGCCCAGCAGCGCGCAGGGGATACTTTTGTATTCCCCAGTACAGCCTCAGCATTTGGGTGGACAGAGCCATGGTCCTAGCTCCCTGAGGACTGCGACAGTCCCCAGCCTTTGTGAAATGTACCTCACACCCTTCCTGATCCCCAGTGCTATGACTGTCTCACTCCATCTTCCTACAGCTTGTGCAGCAGTTTGGTAAGTGTTACTTCTCTTCACTTACTTCCTTTTTTTTGTTTTCTTTTTTTTTTTGTCTCTTACAGATGGACAAAAGAGGAAGAAGTCATTAAGAAAGAAACTGGACTCTTTAGGAAAGGAGAAGAACAGAGACAAAGGTAAAATGACTACATATTCAGTGATCAGATCTTAGTTTTGCATATGAGATTTCTTTAGTCTGAAACATACTTTTTGAAGAAGGAGAATGTTGTTGAGCTGGTATACTACCTAGGTATTTATTTTCAAGCTGAAAAATAAGTTTTATCTTTTTTGTTCGACTTTAGTATAACTCAGATCTCTTCAACTGAAAGGTTTTGTTTTGGTTTTTTTTTCCTGAGAAAGAAAGGAAGACTTAAAGGACTGCATATTTTCTCCATTGTTCTTTCTCCCCATTTTCACCATACAGTGCAGAGTGTCATCCTGAGTAACATGATCCAGTTCTTTACCTGCACTTGCACTCTCCTCTTTCAATTTATAGAGCACATAAACCCAGCACTGCCCAGGCAAGTCAGTTGGTTTGCTTTTCTTTCTTCAACCTTAGGAAAATAGCCATTGTTTAAAATATATAAATGCTTCAGTGCTACTGATCATTTGGATTTTAATAAACTCCATGTGACATGGATTTACCAATATGGTTGTACTCTTTTGTTTGGACACTAATCAGCTTTATGGGCTGGGCCCTAATCCAAGACCTGAAGTTGACCTGTAATTCAGAGCCATTTGAACTAAGGCTAAATACTGAGACACTGCAAACTAACTGTGAAATTGCATGTAGGTAATTTTGCATTTAATTTTGTGTTCACTTCTGGAAAAGGAGTTCTGGAAAAATGGTAATAAAACTCAGTATTGATATCCCAGTTCCACAGACATGCACACAAATGCAGGAATTAGTGACAGGAGAAGCGACCTGGTGTCACTCTGATATCCTCACTTTTAGCCTAGTTTAAAAGAAGAATGGAACTTTGAAATTCCAGTGAAAAAACTGACATCTCCATTTCAAACTTAATTTAAATAGTTGTCGGGAAGAGAATATTTTTCTTTTAATTTTTATTTGTTTGATGACTTCGGATATGTGATTATTATTTTCTTGAATTAAAATTGGTTATGGAAAATATTTATATTAATCTTTCTGAAACGGAATGTCTCTGGGTACATTTGTTTTCTATATCCAGTGGCTTTCTGTGCTACATCGCAAATGCCAAACTTTTCATTTTTCACAAGAATTACTTGATGTATGACTGAGCCCAGTATAGCCATCTTTGGGGGAAAATCTATTTTGTACAGTCCTACGAATGCATTACATTAGGCTACACTGTAATTAGTCAGTCATTATGTTACCATGTTTTTTTCTGTTGTTGTTTCTGCAGTTAAAAGTGCAAAGCAACATAGTTCTGTGTAAAACCTGCCCTCCTTTCAGTGTATTTGCCAGATATTGATCTTCATAGGGCCTGTGGAGTGCTCTTCTGCATCAGAAAAGGCTAACCACGTCCTGCCTTTTTTTTTTTAATGATCTGTCTCTCACAAATATTTGATGTACTGAGAGCTTTTATCTTTCCTCCCTTATGGGTAGCATGACTTTGGTAGTCTGTTGAAAGTTTCTCTTTAGAAGCTCTTTTGAGAATTAAAATACCTTTTGGCTTTTTTTTCCCCTCACACTTTTCATTGCTGTAGCAGATTTTAACAATGATAAATTGCTTTGATAATTCACCAAAGCCAGAATTTTGCTTTCTCACCCAAATTTGGTAGGTCTTTGCAGTTGCACTTTCAGAGCTCCACCAATTCTCTTCAGTGCCGTGCCTTAACAGCGATAGTGTCCTTTTGGTGATGGACACAAATCCTTAATCCAGAGTTGATATTTATTCCACTGATTCTCTGTTGCCAAAGATCTTTCAAACAATATTTTTTCTTACATTGTCTTGCATTCTTTTGTATTTTCTTACAGCCATGTTTTATTTCAGCTGACCTCTGTTTCTAATAATTACACAGCTGCACTGGTTGAGCACTTCCAGATAATTTTATCTTCTGCTATTACACTTCTGTTCAGGGATTTTCTTGCATAGTAGCATTTATACTCTATTCAGTTATTAGGTTTGGGGATATATTTGATTTTTGTTTTGAAAGGTTTTCTGAGGGCACTTTGCCATTTAGTGCTCACTGGTTGCCACAGTGAAGGTCAGCACTTCATACTTACTCATCACTGTTTAAATTTATCTCCTTCCTGGTTTTTAGCCTTGCTCATACTATCTGGTTAACTATACCAAGCATTTTTTAGAAATGACTATGCTGATTCTCCTAATTTTATTTCCTTTTTTTCTTCTTATTTGAAATTCAGATGTTTCAAACACATGGTATGCTTTTATTCTTCTCCCTTCTCTTACTGTCTTATTCTGAGTTATAGAGATGTTTTACATGCACTCTCCACTTATAAAATATTACAGAAGCACCCTCTGAGAGGAAAATAACCCAGCACTTCTCAAACAGTAGAATCTCTAGAATTCTCTCCTTCCTTTAGGAGAAACTTGGGTTGGTCAGTAAGGGTCCAGGAAATTGGGAGGAGTAACGTTCTGAATAGGTTTTGTTAGCAAAGTGAAAAGAAAGGCATATATGCTCTTACTGCCAACAGCAAACGGTAGGCAAAAAATAGCCCAAATAGCAGCATATGGCATCTTACTTGTCAGGTTTTCTGGCCACAGTTGGTTCTGGTGTACTTTTCTCTGCTCTTCTGAGTTACTAGAGATCATCTGCCACTCGGGTACTTGCGGAGCAGAGTCTTAGTGCATTACAGAAGAGGGGATGAACAACCAGGATTGCTGGTTTGCACCGTGGGGGCCATCAGCCCAGCACAGTGGTTGAAAATGGCTGTTTTCCTGTGGGAAGCATCAGCAGCAGCAGCGCCAACATCTCCTCCAGCCTCAGGAGTTAGAGGAGTTAGTAGTACAGTATTGCCCAGCTTTCAGCTGACAAGTTGGCTCTGGAAAGAAAAATATAAGGCCTTGTACTGCTGGTCTCCTTAAGGATGAGCCTGCCGTGCTCACATCACAATTGAGCCCCACCATTTTCCCTGAACAGTGGCCTCCCTGTCACTTGATGTCAGAGTTAACCTCCCTCAACATGCCTTTCACAGCAAGCTTGTTCTGTAAAGAGAGTATCTTCCATTTCTGGGCAGGCGGTCCAAGACAAATACTCCTCACTGTGAACGTGGGTGTGCTACACAAAAGTCTGGGAGCACACACACACCCCACCCAGGCAGGTTCCTAGTCCTCATGCCTGAGGACTGAAAGGAATGCCTTCCTTCTGTTTATTTTGGGGGGTTTGTGGTGGTTTTTTTTTAATAACTAGTCCGGCTGCACTGTTGTGAGAAGAAAACAACAAGACCAGGCCACAGGACGTCAGAAGGGAAGCAGGGAAGCTGATTTCCAGACACTTCATACAGAGGAGATGCAACTGCCTTAATGCAGACTTCATTTCCATCTCTTCAGCATCGCTTTTGTAAACACAGTTGCAGATGGAAGTGTAATTAATTCCAAAAATTTTGAGTTTTCTCTATCGCGGCCTGGAAGCCCCCACACACGTGGACAAGTAGCAGCTGAGGGGACCACATTGTTAGGTCCTGCCCAGAGTACATGCCACTTGAAATCTCCTTATGTAAAGACAGACCGCCGAAGGTTAATCCTGACAATCATGCAGCACCATGTGATTGTGTGTGTGGATTGCAATCAAAGATAACAGGGATGCACCTGGCACAGGAAGCCACAGGGGTGGAAAGAAAGGGCTACCATGCTGGTCATCAGGGATGGAGACCTCACTGCAGCTCTTGCCTGACAAACCCTCTCCTTTAGCACTGACATGCACTGAACTGCCCCAGGGTGCAGGTTTCTGGGGTTACTCTATCTGGAGAGGTGCCACCTCTCTCCAATTTGTGCCAAAGACTGTTCCCCCCACCACCCCACCAGATGTCTATATTTAAAAAGCACAACCAAATGGAACAGTACTCATTTTTTCTAGAACTGTTTGGAGATTTAGTAACTTGTATTTTAGGACTCAGTCCAATCTATGGAGTTTTTATGGTCTAAACTTCAAATTTTATTTAGATGGATCAGTCAACCTGTCTGTCAAGTGAGAGTTTCAGCAACCTGCCAGACTTCTGAAGGCAGATAAAGACACTGCAGTAGAATTGAATGCACTTTAAATGAGTTTCGTATATTTATTCTGTCCTTTTTGATACCTGTCAACATCTCATTAAACGGGGAGAAATTGTAAAAGAAGTGATTTTTTTCACTTGTTATTACATCTCTGAGTGAGTCACCAAAGCAGGATATAGCAGAACTTGCTGGATGTAAACAGACTAAACAGGAGAGCAGCACTCCACCCAGATATTCAAGCCATATTTTCAGCTTCCATCATTCAAGGGTTTTTGCTTTACCCAGCCTCCTTGTTATTAATGGCCATCATGACCCTCAATCCCACTGTCTACATATGTCTCTAAACATTGGCTTTGGCTGCCGACAAACTGGCTGGAGGAGCAGTAACATGTCCATGCTGCTTGGAATAAGAAATTTTCAGGATGCTGTGCATGCTGGCAGCTGGATACTGTTCCCTTACAAATTCAGTGCTAATTTTGACAGCAGCAGAAGCAGAGTCTTTTGTCCATTCCCTGCCACTGATTTGGGTGTCAGCGTAAGCAGGCCTACTTTTAAAGTACACACAGGCATTCCTGAGAGAGATGCCTCCCAGAAATTACTTGTCCTAGAAGATTTTATCAGTAAACCAACTTTGTCCTGCCTTGGTTCCAGTGAACCCTACAGGTGAACGAAGAGACCTGCTCAGAAATAATAATCGCTTGTTATGTGATTGCTTGAGTAACTAAGAATCATCCCTTTTGCTGATGTTTCTGTGTGAAATGTAAATACTTGGCAGGTTCATCTGTGGAGCCTTAGCAGAGCTGCTGTGTATGTAGGACTTCCTGATAAAAGGCAACTGGTAACTCTGTGGCGTATGAAACTCCAGCAGTAGATGTTTGATTTTTCTTTAGTTCAAAATTCTTGAAAAGGTCTTCTGTGTTTACCTCCCATTCATGCTGAATAAATTAAGATGTGTATTTATTAATGTTTGCATTTGTTCTCAGTAATTCAGCCTGTCGTAGTGTCCGTGTGCCTTGGCACAGTATAGCAGGCTCAGTTCAAAACCAGGCAGAAACACCATTTAGCGTACTGGTTTTGTTTGCATCTTTTACTTTATGTGAGATAAGGGACTTGGAGAAATGCAAATTAGGCTTAAAACTTTAAAGAATACAGAAAAGTTTGTAACTAACAGGATTAAAAGTAAAAAGAAATAATAAGAGATTAAAACAAGGCCCCCTTTTCTTCCAGCACCTC
>VZRF01004641.1:538050-571943 GCA_013396875.1 Vireo altiloquus | reverse complement strand
CCCCAGGGGGTGCTCCAACACACTTTCACAATTTAACTAATTATTAAAATACAGCTACGCAGTGACTATCTTTTCCTGATCTATTTTGTCTTTCCTCAAATGTGCATTATATTTCATAATTGTTGCTATCTATCCCTACCCTGAAACACAAAAAAAATTCAATCTCATCCATTTGCCTTGCTACCAGTAAATGTGCAGAGATAAAGGGAAAGAATAACAGAATAAACCTGTAGGAGACAGACATATACTACCCTGCCAGAGAAGAGATTTAAAGCACTTAGGTGGGCAAAGTTCAACACATAGTGTCCTTAGAATTGAGGTGAAATACAATGAATTCAAATTCTTAGAAAGCTCTCTTTGACTATTATTGTATTCAAAGTAAATACAATTACATCCATTCTGCAAACTGCTTCTATTAAAAAACAATTCCAAGTATTTGAAATGTTTACCACAAGACAGTGATGGTCCTTTTGATTCTCCCTTCAAATAACATAATTAGAAGTCTGGGGACAGAGTGCTGCCTTTCAAAGAGAAAAGGCTTCAAAATTGCTACTTTGTTCTAACTGCGAAGAACTCTTAGAACAAATATTCACCAAAAGAGTATAATAAAGGGAATAAGACTGCAGCATAGCTGTGCTGAAACTTTATTCTTATGACAAAGCTGTACAGTTCTGTATGAAGAGGATAATGCTGGATAGAACATTGCAAATTCCCCTTCACAAAGCAAACTGCACTGTAGGTACAGTGTAGTGGCTTAAGAGCAATTGAACCACATTACATGTTATGATGCATTCTTATAGAGGTTAATGTAAATTTTTCTGTTCAATGCTTTATGAAACCATGCAGTGTAAAGTATGAATAATAGAGGTATTATTAAATCAATATAGCAAAACGGCCAAGAGCTCAACAGCAACAACTATTTTTGTGATTAGAAATGAGTTTCAAAACATATTTTATGAAAATGTCATTGAAATGTCTTAAGCTACTGGAAAGCAAGGAAAGGCTGTAGGGCCAAATTCTCCATTCATTTGCAGCAACTATAGGTCATTATTTTCTGCAAAATGAAGAATTGGCCCCTCTGAAGCTTGATAACATTTTTTATCTTTTGTCTGCCTTGTACTTGGTGCACGGAAAAGATATAACTAGATTTTAAATCTAAGCTGGATGGCTGGCATCCTTAGGAGAACACAAATAAAAAATGTTTTTAATAAAAAGTGTTCTCATAGCCAATTCTCTATATTGGGAGAATGCAGGTGATCATGAGAAACAAATTTAACTAAATCACCTTAGACGTTATCTGCTGGTTTGTTTAGTCTGTTTGATGTTTCATAAGTTGCTGACCATTATCGTATTTCTTCCAAGTTACGGAAAGGTTACTTTAAATATAGTTATTTGCATATCCCTTTATGTACAAAAACTTCACTTTCTTTCTCTTTTGTTTTCCCCTGTCTGCGATTTTTCATATTATGGAGTGGAAAATGGATTCAGTTTATCTCAACATATCTCATAAATAGTGCTTCACTTTGCACCAAGAGAAAGTGAACATTGTTAGTATTCCTTAAGAGAGGTTGATAAGTCTGTTGCAGAAATTTAGATTTGTGGGACTTAATTCTTCAGTGTTGGTACTTAAAAATACTTATGGCAGGTTGGCAGCTGCTTGATTTGGCCAATAACCAAACTCCGTAACATCAGAATAAAGTGATGTCTACAGCTCCTGTCAAGGTCACTGAAGCACTACAAGGTTCATTGAAAGCACCACCCTCCATATATCTACCTTACTTTTAAGCTTTACAATGTGTAAGGCTGCTCAACTGCTTACAAAATGTACTAAGAAGAAAGAGTAGACCAGAGTCCATAGTGAGATGTACAGAAAGAAATTAATGGTCTGATCATATCTGTTTGCCATTAATGGTGCTTTAATTTGTTAAAAATGTTTGTCTCTGGTTCCTTCTTGGTTATATTATCACATCTGAGGAAATAACAAGATAGAAAAAAATTCCCCAAGTCTTGGATCCATTTCTTCTCTACCAGCTGTAGAACATAGTCTTAAATTCATCTTGAGCCAGACCAGGAATGGTGTGAAGGAGAATGGGCCACAGCATTATCCTTTCAGCTGGCCAGCTGAAGAGGAGAAGGGCGCACATGCTGCCCTGGACACAAGAGCTCATGGATGGCTGGTGCATGGAGAAACACATATCCAGGTCCTCTCAGTCAGGAGGCAGTACTGCATGCCCTAAAAGGTTTTTGTTGAAAGGTACAATCTTCCACCATTTTAAATTGCTGACATTTTCTCAAGAAATATAGTGAATTACAGGTATATCCAGAATGAAGCCAAAAGGTAAGAGAACCCCAAGCCTATTTCCTCTGACTCACAAATCTACACATATAATGAACACCTCTGTTGCTGCAAGGCACTTACCTCTAACTACTGTACCCCCTGACAATAGACTATTTCCTATATATGATAAAATAAAAAGCTTATCTTTCACACTCTTTCTCTGTTTTTCTTCCTCTTGAAGCACGCGATAAGAGAAATAGCTTAATTAGCAGCAATATATCTTATTAGATTGGTGTATAGGTAAGTCAATATATACAGCCACAAAATGTGTTTTATAGGTATAAATACATTTATATAGATTACATTATACAGATATATATATCTTTGCAGAGGTCTGGAAAATGGGATTTTTTTTTAAAAAAAAAGTACTGTAAATGTATGTGAATCAGTTACAGCAAATTGAAGCTGCTCTGCATTTAGAGCAGGTTTGCCTGGGACAAAGCAGCATTAATGTACATGCATCTCAACAAGGCTGGAACATGGCACAGTGCTGGCAGTGAAACTGTGCAGGGGTGCTAGCCTGGGTTTGGGAAACAGGGAAGCAACTTTCTTACAGAGATTTTCCAAGACCAAACTGACTATGAGTCACAGGAACTCCTACTCCAGAGGCAGCTCTCACGAGGCAGCTGGAGTTTCCTGACCCTGAACTGAGTTTGCATGGAATACCTGTGGAAGTATTGGAGTATGCAGACCTTTTTATACAGGCCAAAAGCAAATTCAGTAGCCTAAGTCTCATAAAAGTTCTGGGTTTAGTGGTTAAATCAGCGCTGGTGATGCTTCAGTGGTGACCCAACTGGAGGAAAGTTGTAATGTTGCAAGGAGTGCTTCTTGTACAGGGCAAACTCACATGCAGGCATGTTAGGACCTATGCCACACCTCTCTAGCTCAGCGTCAGATCTAAGGAAGTTTGAAAGACACTAATTTGACTTTTTGTCTTCACTCTTAAGACAGGAGTTTCATGACCATGCTAGTTAAATGGAGTCTTAGGTGTCTGTGGAAATTATAGGCACGACCTGAATATTAATAGACCTTTAAATAAGATTTGAGCTCTAAATAAGAGAAAAGTATGGGCAAAACACCTGGAAAATTTTCTGCTTTTGAAAAGGTGAATATATAAGATTTTTTTTTTTTAGAACTCTTCCTAACTTAAAACTACTTCTGCATTTCAAATCAGGTAATAGGCGAGGTTGAATGGTAGTTTCTTACTTGGATAAAGTTATACCAGTTTTTCTATTTGCAGTATTGAACATAAATATATCTTGTCTCATTTGGCTTGCCTCTAGTAAGGGTTCAGTCAATCTGTATTCTCAGTCCAAACATGAATAGAGTGCTGGCATTTCTGTTAGTGCCAAGTTAACTCAAATTTCTCTGGCTCTTTTAAATTGATATTAACTGGAGTGTTAGCACCACTAAGAAAAAAAAAAAATTACCTGCCCTTTTTTGACCTGGTCGCTGTTTGGTTTACATTTCTGAGCGAATTCATGCAATTATGGCAGGGTGTCCCATCATATTCATTGAGTAAATCAGACTTGTATCTGATCCTGAAGCACAGTTGCTCAGCACATTGTGTGGTGTTTCTAACGCATGACTGACTGCTTGCTTTGTTCATCTTTTCCCTGTTAGCAGCCTGTTCTCTTGTTAACTCTTTCTCAATAAGATGTGTGTCAAGTCCTATCCTGCAGGAAAAGATTAAGTCAACCAGATAGTTATTGCAGTTACAGTTCAGTCACATTTAGGCGTTCAGCACCTTGTTGACTCAGTTGCAGTACTACAGACTTTCCCACACTGTTTACTTGACACTTGCAAGTCCAGCCTGTACCAACTTCTATTGTATTAAGCAAACACTCCTACTGCACTAAAATTCCACTCATTGTTAGTGCTAAAGCAACAGGATTTTGCCCAGTTCGCAGACAGCAGAACCTATTGTTATAAGAAAACTCTCCCAAGATGGAATCTGAAAAGAATCATATGACCCAGAAAAGGATTAGCCTTCAGGAAGTCTTTGGGCTTTACCATTTTGTGAAGGCATCCCCAGAGAGAGCAGAAAATAATAAAGTAAAACATATTTCTGGACTGAAGCCTGTTCCAAAATAGATTATAGGCACTTTCTGTTGTGTGAAAAAAGATCATGTAATGGTTACTGAATGAGACTATGACTTAGGGAAAGGAGATTGGGGTGATTTAACACAAGTGAGGTTAATAAACTTGAATAAAAGAACTTTTTTTACTAAAGGGAGGAAACAAAATCATCTTTGTGAAAGTAACTGCAGTTTTTAAAATACCAGGCAATTACATCACATACTGTTACACACGCAACCCCTGCTGCTCAAATAGTCATTGACATTCCTCCTCAGAAGAGATTTCTGTTCTTTTAAGTTAATTTCCATTTTCTTCAGCACATAAAATGGATGTGTTGTCATTAAAATTTTTGTAGTCATGCTTATGAATTTAAAGTCTGCTTAGAGTATTTAGACATAGGCAGATGCTACTAATAAGACAAGTTGGGATTTCCTTTTTGTGTAAGGAGACATGACTGCTTTTTTCTCACTGATTGAGATTGATACTGTAAGTTAAACAGTTTTATTGAGTAATGTATTTTAATTTAAATTATAAACAAACAAAGTTCTATCAGCAATTATGGAGAAAGAAAGAAACAGCTACTTTTATATGAAAGAAAATGCACACTTTTCCTTGGCTAGAGAGAAAAATTCACATATGACAACACAGAGCATCTCTTGTACCACCAAAATAATTAACTTTCAATCAACATCAGCACCTTTCTGGAAATATCTATTGGCACGAAAGAGTGAGACTGCAGTAAGAAACATGAAAGTAAATCTGCAGTATGCAGTCATTTTCCTGGAGTTAGGGATGGAATACACTGCCCTAAAAAGGAAGGCTGGAGACGAGCCCTCAGCTCATCCTCATGGTCACCCCAGCAAGCAGCACTATCCACCACACAGATATGGGCTGGGAGGAGGCAGAGGAGCACCAGGTGTATGCAATAAAAATCTCACTGTCTAAAGCCCTAGAGCGGCTTTTCGTTTTCATTCAGCATTTGTAGATGGCTCTTCACCTGACTTTGTGCCAGGCTCCCTCACTGGCCAGCCATCCCTGAGCAAGTGGCCTAGTGACAGGACCTTGGTCACTCTTCTTCTGAGCCCTGGAAGAAGGGACCCTGCAGAGCCCCTCAGCACCAATAAATCAGATGTTACTGTCCTAGTGAAGCTTTCAAAAAAAGTTCAAAGAAACCAAGCCAAGCTAAATAGGAGCATGGGGCACTAAGGAGTGCGTCCCTTTCCATCTACATGGTGTTTCCTAAAGCAGGTATCATGCCACAAACCACTCCCCAAGGAGCTCTGCAAGCTAAGCAAGAGACAAGCAGCAGAAGTATTTTTATGGCTCTTCGTCATGTTTCTACTAAGTTAATGACAGGAGACATAAAATGACATCTAAGGGGGGAGACAAAGATCAGATTGCATTCTCTTTGCTCCCTCGCTTGCTTAGTTTTAATGTCAACCTCCACCACTGTGCATATGCAGTAAGATCACACAGTGGAATTATGTTCCTTTTTTTATTTTGTCCTCTGAGAATCACCTTAGAGACACTATTAGCACAGGCCACACAGAAAGTTGCCACACTCTGACATATGCTCCCACTTACCCTGTGGCTGATGTTCCAGCACAGCCTCAGCTTCTGGTCACCCCTTCAGGCAGATGAGGTGTGTGGTGTGCAGCCCCCAGGCCCCGTCTGCCCCAGAAGTGCAGCTTCTCTTTCTTTCCACTGGCCAAGGAGGAGGATGCACTTTGTACACACCAGTTAAAACGGCTTTGGTTGGTACTTAAACTTCTAGATATAATCTATACCTTTGTTATTATTCTTTGAAATCCTACCCAAAGCCTAAAGGCTCTCTTTGGGCAACTGTATTCATTTTTAAGCCTATAAATAATTTTATATTACTCACCAAAAAGTAGGAATCCAATTTTCTTATACCACTATTTTGAAGGTATTCAAAATGATTCATATTATAAATCTTGTTGAAGGATACATGCCTGGGGTGTGGTGAGGATATACAGGAGCCAGCAGGGTGAAAGGAAATGTAGCTAAAATAAGCAGATGGGTGGACAGATGGGCATAAGAAGAAGAAATAGTATTAATCTGCAAAATAGATAATAAAAGTCCCAAGAATAAAAAAGGGAAAATGAAAAAGTGATGGTCAAAATATAAAGAATGAAATAGTTTACTCACTATCTTAGGGATTCAAGGTTCCTGCCGCAGAATTTGGACTTCTTTTTAAATGTAGCTCAAATTTGTTAATGTAAAAAAGAACACGTTTCCAGGCTACAATATTCTGTTGTGAATGGATACATTTGTGCTAATTAAGGATAAGACAAATCTTTCTGAAATTAATGGAGTGCTTTGGCTTCTCTAGGCTTAGGTTGGGCTCTTGAAGGGACTGAAACACTGAACTTCAGTGGCAGGGTGGGAGGTGGGGAATGTTCATACATTCAACAGCTGTAAAAGTCACATTATTTATCATAGTGCTCTAATGTGAGAAATAGGACCCCTGTCTGTATGGCAGAAGGGGTATATCCAACCAGGATTTGCAGCTCTCTGTAGGTATGGACTTGTCTTTCTGTGGAAGCTCACATATCAGATTTGATGTCCCTGAAGGATCAGTTAAGTTCAGCTAAAGAATTTGAGAGTAGCTATGATTCTTTTATGAGAATACATTAAATATATACTAAGGATATATAATCTGAATAAGTTTTTATGGACAAAGAGGTCAATTTTTCATCCTTTTCAATATGGTACTGGTTAAAGAAAGAACTCTCCACAGAATCATTGAATTTTATGAAAAATATGGGGGATATCTTTTAATTTATATAGAGTTAACTTTAAATGAAAAATACATTCATAACTCTTCTTTATCTAATTTTCAATTTTGTTGGCCAAAGGAACTCAAGGACTTTTCAAAACCAGTGTTTAAAATACATTTCAAAATATAATAGACTCATCTGTGACAAATGGAAATAAATTTGGGAAGCTCTTGGGATCTCCGAAAGAATGTAATAACTGTGTCTGTTTCTACCTGATTTTATTGTTCAGGTTTTATGGTATGGTTATACAAGACAATAATCTCAATTCTCCAGCACTAATGAATGGTAGGGTTAAATGAAGCCATCCGAAACCCTTACTCCACCCAAACCCATCCAAGGAATTTGAACATTGGAGAATATTGCTAGACTCATACCTGTAAAATCTTCTGTTTAAATCACAGAGGAAATGGATGTTGTAGCCAAGGTAGTATTTAGCAAGCTTGCACATGTTATTAGTGCTCTGCTGAGCCACAGCTTAATAAGCATCCACTTTAGGATTACTCGCCCTTTACCCTCAAATTAACTCTTCTCATATGGAATATAAAGAGGAGCAGCTCTTTTGCTTGACACTGCTATCCATGTTGCTGCATTTCCTCTCATTTAGCTAATATTTTGGTGAATAAACCTGACCTAAATCGATTCCATTTTTATTCCCTTCAGGCAGGACAAAGTATATGACTCAAGTTAAATACAAGTATTGTAAATACAGTAAAAGCACTAAACATAATTTGGGACTATGGTAAATAAAGTGCTGTACTTAGTGAAGCATTTTTTTAAAGCTATTTAGAACAGAAAAAGGGTTTTGCCTGAAAATTTTCCTAATTTTTCCAATTCATAATTTTATTTAATAAAAGATATTACGTCTCTCCATAAGCCTTGCCCAGACAGTTTTCATGGCTACAACAACCTTCTCCTTTTTGATGCAAATATATTTTAAAAATTCAGCTCTTACTGGAACATACAGGTCCATTAAAATTGTATCATACCAAGAACTTTGTAACATCTTTGAAGTGACAAAAGTCTCTACTCATCTACCTGCCATGAAAAACTCCTGATGACATACAGGGTGGTACCGAGCCCAGCTCAAACTTCCCCAAGTCCCATCTCTTAGAGCAAATAAAATGTCTTCATCCAAATGCAGTCCTGAAATTCCCAGACACAACAAACATTCATTTAATTCAAGAACAGAGAGTTCCCGATTCTACTAAATATGATCAGAAACTGAGTGGCCTTATGAAAAAGAGGCCTAAGATCTGCTGGAATCAGAGGTATAAAGAAAGACTCCTAAAAAGTGAATTTACAATGCAGTTATGGGCATATACCCATGAACATAAAATTAAGTTCATATGGCTGTGATGTCTTTTGTATATATCCTTTGTGATAACAGAAATTATCCTGAGAAGGGGAAAAAACAACTTAAAAAGGGATTGGGCATAGACCCCAGCAATCAGCAGTGAAGTGTGAGAGCTAACTAATTAATCTTCACAATCCTTGTGCGAGCAGCTTGTCGAATCACTGTTATATATGGAGAAATGTCTCAGTTCTTTTGAAATACACCAATTCTATGCTGAGAATACACTGTGCAGCATAGAGTGCGCTGTATTCTAAATAAGTATCCTTTTGAACAAAATTAATTAGTGTTAGGATTCATAAAACTATAAAAGCACCAAAGTTTAACTATCTGTAATGTCTCCCGTATCTGGATGTTCTACTGAAATCAGGATATAATCAAACCATCTTGTAATTTTATAAGATTGATCTTTGCTCTGTTACAAGGTAAAACCATGACCCAGCAAAAAAAGGGATTGCATGCTTGCTATTAGTTCCATATATGTCAAAGGGTTTATCCATGGTGTGCATAGATATGCAAATACCCAGTCCTTTTCAGGCTTAGGGACTAAGCTGGAAGTACTCAGGGTTGTCTCTGTTTATTTTTGCATTTTACTTACATTTAAAATACTTTTTTTGTTTCTTTTTCTTTTTTTAAATTAATAATTCTGCATCAAAAAATTTCCATCTGTCTCAGCAGATATACAAATCTCAAGGGAGATTTGCACAGAGATGGAAGGAGATCAGGCAGAAATAGACCAGCTTTTTTTGTTCTCCCATTTTACATTCCTCACATTTTCTTCTTTTGCTTTTTCTGAATGACTTCCTTTCACTTTCCATTCTTTCATATCTGCTTGTGGAATTTGATTTCTTCATTTTCCTAATGACACCTGCCCTTCTATGCAATCATCAACACTACTGTCTCTGTATGTCAAAGACAGATACAGACAGTGATAAGTTACTCTCAAGGTAACTGTCATAAAATAAAGAGCAGTAAAGAACAATCTATTCCTAGGCTTCCATCTAGGTCAAATTGCTTCAAAAGCAAAAGGAATGGACCAGTAGAAAATGACATAATAATGTAATCCGTTGAGCTGTGCTATGAAAATAAGGCTGGGTTGGGGAATATAAGTAGACTGCATGCAAGATGTATATTAGCACTCCATTTGAGCAGGCATGTGTATAGGCTTGGACCAAGGGAAAATAAGAAAGGTTAAACTCGGGATTGGTATCCAAGGTAAAAGATTTGGTATTATAAAATACATCTTGAGAAATATTGTCCTTTTCAAATGTTTTCTTCCTTCCACTTTCAAAAATCTCTACTAGTGTGGAAATCTTGAGGCTGATAAAAGCAGCCTGTGCTATGCTGTCTTGCAAGTTTGACTTCCTCAAGGTTACATTCTACTTACATCTTGACTCAGCTCTGAACCATTCCCAGGGAACTACAAGACACAACAAGCCTGTACTCCAAAAAAAATCCTCACTAGAGTGCTGAAGGGACAACATAATAACAAGTGTACCTATATGCATTATAATCATGGGTTTTAAAATTTTAGCTGTAGCAGTATAAAGCCATATTTTCTCAGTAATGATAGTGGTATAAAACTTGTGTGTGCCATGCTGCCATTAAAGCAATTTTCTTCTCAAAAATGGCTGTAAAATCAAAGCTCAGTTTGCTTGTGTTATCAGAGATCAACTTCTGTCACTTCATTGTACTATTTACTGTTGTACACCTTTACAAATGCATAGAATTTATTGACAGGTGATTTACATGAAGATGG
Source organism: Vireo altiloquus (assembly GCA_013396875.1). NCBI lineage: Eukaryota > Metazoa > Chordata > Aves > Passeriformes > Vireonidae > Vireo > Vireo altiloquus. The sequence goes on along the minus strand of VZRF01004641.1, from coordinate 561,615 downwards.
ATATGTCCCCATTTCTTCCCTGGAACCACCTCACTACAGATACATACATACAGGTACATCAGTGAGCACCTCTGTAAATCCCCTATGTCCATGAACCCTTTCACTGCAATATGGCATAATGGTGTGATGTTCATGTGACTTTATACTTCTCTACTGATTTGCAGACAAGGAACCTCTTTCTGTATAATTTTCACAATCAAGAGTAATCTGTGTGTGAATCATTTCTGCTACGCAAAATAGTGAGTCTTTTTCTCATCTATTGTGAGACTTTTTTCAGTGTAGATGAGCCTTAAGTATTTCAAAGTAGCAATACAGAGATTGGCACAGGCAGCAAGACTTTTTGTAAAACTAATTTAAATTTGCTGTTCTCTCAGTGACCCTTACATTTCTCTTTTGTTACCAACTGGATGGGACATACCAAATTCTTGTCCCTTTAATGTCCATCACTGGATTAAGTAAGATGTCTGTCATGTTTATTTAGAGTATGCTATTTATTTTTGCTGTAAATCTATGAAGAAGTAACTACTAAAAGGATCAGAAGTGCGTGCTACAGACAAATGTCCACTGCCTGGGTATAATGCATCCAGCAAGACAGATATATGCAAAGAACAACTCCTGGCTAATACCTGTCAAACTACTAAATTATAAGATCTAGCAGAAATCTGCTCTTCAATCTTTCATTGGTCTCATGAGGCTGATTTGCTTCTTGGCTGGAAATATCTACATTTCTTCCTGAAAGCCACTATTTTTCATCTGATTATGAGGGTAGTTAACAGTGGTATAGAAACAACAGCAACTTTCATTCTGGGGTCACTTTTCTGAGTAAAGGAGAAGGAAGAGGGTGAAAGGCAAGAGGAATGTTAGATAAGACCAAGAGTGTTTTTCTGTTACTTTTCACATGTAATTGGTTAGGAAATTTACAAAGGACTAAGAAAGCTACACACAGATAGGAATACAATTGAGGAAACAAAGCAATCAGCCTGAGGACAAACTTCAGCTTTATAGACAAATCCTGAACTGTTTAGAGGGGTATCAGCTAGAAACTTCATAGATTTAATTGTCTTTAAAATAAACATCTTTGTGTTACAAATAAACCTTTACTCAGAACTACATTGATATGAGCAATATGGTCCATATTTTAATGAGATTAACAAGAAAAATGATAGGTACTTCTACATTACTTTTTACTTAAGCAGCTGTTACAGTTGATTTTCACCCTTTTCCAAAGGACTTTCAATGGCATCTACAAGTTATGCGTTTAAAATAGGAATTCATTCAATATATTGTTAATGTTGTTCCTCCTTGAGGAGATGCTGCAATGAGAACAGAGTAGTCTCATGTCTCAGAGAAACAGAGGAGACTTCCAGAAGCACTAATTCACTTGGGGTTGAACATATATTTCCTGCACTTTTTCGTATCTTTTCTCCAACTCACATGTATGTCACTTCAATTTTTACATAACTGACTTAGTGATAGGAAACTTCATTTCCAGAAACAGTCTTTATGGCCCTGTGAGATATTTTTGAATGTTGTTCCAGATGTATATTTCAGAACACTGAAATTCAGGTTGATATCAATGTTTGGTGACGTCAGTAACAAATACAGGAATAATTGTATGTTTCAGACATCTGTTCTTGATAGCTTATTTACCAAACATACCATGACAACAGGAAGACTGATCCAGTAAAGTGGGTGCATTCTGGCCCCTAATCCATCAAAATGTTTAATCATAACAACTTAATTTGACTTACAAACAAATATTACCATGGCTGCTGATGTAGCAAAACAAGTCTCTGCAGAACCTTCAGATCCTGAAAAGCCTTGTTGTGAAAAAGTAATGTAATTTGTACTTGCTCCAGTTTAAGCACAAGTCAAAGTAGATAGGTCAAGAGTGCTGGACACATTGAAAAATTAATTTATTAATTGACTAGTAAATTTTTCATTTTTAATTTTTTAGTTGCACTTGACCATTATACAAATACAGCAATCAACAAGAGGAGCCAGAGACTATGGAACACAATCCCATCACAAATTAGATTAAATCAATTTATATACTTCCTTAGGTGACGAAATCATTGTATAAATCACAGATTGTATGAATCACAGCATATATAATCCACATTTTTGAGTAAGAAAATAAAAGCAGCAAAATTGGATTATATCAATGGATTAGTCAGCATAGGTACTCTGACTCCGCCAATTATGACCAGTAGATAATATCTGTTTAGAATAATACAATCCTTACCCTGACATTCAACCTCAGTTTCCAGTAATCCAAGGATAAGGAATTTCTTGAGGCACAATTTCTACAGAGTTGGGCCTAGAGCCTATTATGCTTGGGTTTTTGGGTTTTTTTCTTAAATGCATTTTTATTCATATTTAGCATATTAACTTTTGACAGCTGCATTGATATTGACAGCAACACAGTTCAGGAAACCCCTATTATCCAGCTCGTTAGCACAACACCTAGAAAAAAGTGAAGTACAGCAGTACTGTAATTTCAGCATGGAGGTACAAGCTGCAGTACAGACACATTCTTTTGAGGCAGCTCCATAAATTTGTACGGTTATTTAATTTCTTTACAGTTAACATGAAAGAGACAGGAGAGCTGGTTGCCAAAAAAATTCTTTCAAGGAAAGAGAGGATTTTCACACATTTTATTGCGAGAACGTCACACCTGAAAGGATTACACAAGGCCTCCAAATCCACCTACCCATCCTTTTTCTCAGCACCTCTATAATGCTTTCTTCCACCATGACTTTTGCAGTTGAAGCTATCGTCATATCACACCTTGAACATTCTCCTCTCCCTAAGGTAGGTATTTCTCAGTTGAATCCATGCAAACTGAGACCAGTTTATAAGTTGAGTAGCACACCTATCTCATTGGAACTGTTACATGTCTTGTCCCTATGCCAGACTAACACTGTTACACTGAACTATGAAAAGCTTGTACAATTTTACCTCTTCTTGCTGATCTAACTTATTCTTCTCCACTGCTCTGTCAGTGATAACAACCTCATCTCATCACTATCTTGTTTTCTGGGTGTGCCAAGTGTGCCTCTCTTGCTACTCAGGAAAGATGATCTGTCCAGAGCTCAGGCAGAAATTTTCATCACAGCCAGACTTCTCCATTTTTAAATTCCTACTGACAGCACCAGGATCTCCTGAAGTCCCTGATCAGAACTGCTTGAGAAAGTGCACTATAGTGGAGGAGTAATCAAGACAGAAGCCATAAGTCTAGTAGAAAATATGTGGGTTTTTTTTCCTTGTTACCATGCCTTGTTACCATGCCTTATGTAAGATGTGTGTCTTCCTTATCTCCTCACTGAGCGCCAGAGGCTTTGTAAATGCTTTAGAAATAGTAGAAAAGAGCAATGACAATATACAGAATTTGAAATTACAACCTTGCTTTTTGGTTCAGAATATACTTCCTGTGCTAGATCTCTAGAGATATTCTTTCTGAAATCTATTAATATACTTAATCCAAAACCTACCAGTAGTTAAAAGAACTTTGACAAAATATTTTTGGTTGAAAACAGAGGTTTGAAACAACGGAAATTACAGTCTCCCTACAGTTCTAAACATTTTATTTCCATTTCTAAAAGCAAAAAGTCAAACAAAAAAAAGCCTTTAAAACAACAATAAAACAGTTTCAAGTTTTTCCCTTTTTTTAAACTAAAATATGGGGAAAAATTAATGTAAAAGCAAAACAATGCTAAACAAAGTAATTTTGAAACTGTCAGAAGAAACAAACCTCTCTTACAAGTGATTCTCCAAAGTTATGGAGACGAGGATTGTGAGAAAGACTGGAAATAAAGCCCCTCTGCGCCCAGAGTATAACAGTGCCATCCAAAGGCTGCAGGAAACATTTCCAGGAACAGAGATAATGCCAGTTGGTTTAGAAACTTCTAATATATGCCTTGTAAAAGCTGTGTCTCATCTCTCAGTACTATGTCTGCTTTCCTCGGAGGTGAAAGGCCAGGGGATAATCTGCTGTACTGTGCCCTGGTTTGAGTTTCTGAAAACATCTTAAAGTCTTGACGGGATTATCTCTGTTTAGCCCTAACCCTACCCCATGGAGAACATTGCTTTGTAGACACCTCAACAAAACTCATGTGATGAGGCCAGAAAAGCTTTCTTGAATCTTAGTTTGTTTTTGAAAAACTGCTGGTTTTGCTAATATATTTTATCATCATATAATAACAGAAATATTGGAGTAAGTTCTTAGTCACAAAGATCATTGCCAACTCAAGAGAGCTGTATTATCCAGCTCAAGATTGTGACCCTGTTACATTATTTCTATGCCTGTTTTTCCTGGAAAGCAGGTAGTTAAGTAAGGACATAGTGCCATGTCCTTCCTTACTCTAGCACCCACTGCTTTCATCAGTGCTTTTGTCCAGTTCAACCAGTCAGTTCTGTCAGAGAGACAGCAGCTTTTAAAAGCAACTTTTTAAAAAGCTTTTTAAACTAATGAGAGATAGTTTTGCATCTCAAAACAATCACACTTTCACTGAAAAACACAATCTAGTAGTAGGTCTGTCATTAGAACTGTGTGCCTTGTACGTGGTTGTGTTTTCAGTCTTCACACAGTGATAAAAATAAGTGACAATGGCTGCAGGACTGGCACCTTTGTCCTTGCAAAAAGGATGCTTCTCTTGCTAACTATCTTCTCTTGTTTCAGGTTAGCAAATTCTATTGACATTGATTGGATGGGCTGTTTGCATTAAAAGGGGAAACAACTGTCAAAGAAGTCTTAACAAAGATGCAGAAGTAAAAAAAAAAAAAAGAAAGAAAAGCTTATCACGGATTAAACTTTGTATCACTTTTTTGTCTGATGTAAAAAGGAGATAGTAGGAGACATGGGGATATATGTAATGAAGAGAAACAATACAGAGTTTCTTAGGGGTTAATCCAGGTCTGCAGCTGAATACAACAGAGTTAATCTGTCCAGAAGAGGCTTTAGGCTAAATTCTAGAGGAAAACTTGTCACTTTATGATCCAGTTGTACTAAATGAAAGGCTCTGTTTACAAAGAAGATTTTGGATCTGGGATCTATTGGGACAGAAGTTACCTCCATGATTTCTTCCTTGTTCAACACACCAGGGGACTTGTAGTCTGATAAACGATTTTTTGAAGATCTTCATTGTTGACTTCTTTCTTCTTTCTGAAAAAGAACAAGCGTTACAAAAAACATACTTAAGAAAGCACACAACTTTGAACTAAGGGCAAGAAGTCTTTGATGACAAAGACTTTGCAGCTTGCTTGTCAAATCTTGCACTAAACCATCCTAATTGCCTTATTTATTTCTACAGCTGAAAACAGAGTAAAATGATACGTTTTCATAACTTGTTAATTATTTATCTGCATTTTGCAGATTCAGGTTTTATTGAATCTCCAAAATGAAAATGTGGTATCAAATATATTAGATTACAACAGATGTTGGCTACTGAGGAGACACTTTCCAAATAAAAATTAAAGGTTAAAGCAAATTATAAAATTTCCCCAGTCTTGTCACTAGACACTTTAGTACTTTAAACTCAGTTGTATATGAATAATAATTATAATTAACATAATTAACATATGTCCTCAATGATTAGGAACAAACTAAGAAATACAGTGTCATAGTATTTTTTATCATTTTAAAAATTAAAATTTTAATAAGTAGTAACCTTTTAATGTAACTTTACACAGATGGAAATACAAAACTACAACAGTGACACTTCAATAGAGAAAAAAATTTACAGATAATAGTCTTAAAGTTAATAGATTTTAAAGCATATTTTTGTGCTTTTGTTGTCAAACAACAATTGGAATGTTATTTTCCAAAAACACGTTTTAGCCTGCACATAACCAAGAAAAACAAAGAACTGAGATTTCACTGACTAGTAAAAAATGAGTTCTGAAGATTGAAATCTCTGACTTGGTAAGAAAGCTTGAAAAGTGTTTAGGACTGGAAAAGAGCAAATGGTTAATTATTCTTGAACTAAATACAGGTATTTGAATAACACATTCTTCCCAATTTGGGCACTAGCTGTCACATATGCAAACACTACTATCTTTTGGTATCTCTTTTGAATACACAAGTGTTAAAGTATATTTGGCAATTACAAGGCATGATCTTGTCTTCCTCCTTTTTTAAGGAACTGAAAATCCAAGAGAAATAATATTGCGAAATATTTAGGACAAGACCAGAATTCAGTTATGTACTGAAAACTAATGAAACAAAAATCAAGCTTGGTCTTGCTTCTGTGTGAGTGGATGAGGTATTTTCTCTTGATGGAAATAAGAAACCATATTTTCTTAACAAAGAAACTTACTTTGTACCTCTCTTCATTGAATTAAACATGCCACACTCACTGGCTTGATGCCCCCTTGAAATTCTTAACTGTTCCTCAGCTGTAAGACGAAATGAATTATAAAGAAAATCAAGGGGTAAGCATGTAAAAAATATTAAGGCATTCAGAGTCCACAATATTGAAGACTGCAGCTTTGTTAGAGATTCACTGCTACTACATAACTAAAACATTTTACCATTTCTCATTACTTCTGGCTCCTCTGTTATTGGCCTAGATGCAGTAATGTAACGAACTGAAAGATAATCAACAACAACAAAAACCCCACACAAAATACTGCTATTTTGCTTATGCAAGAGATTTAACAGAGTTTTTCTATAACAACCGCAGGGAAAAGCCAGTTTGTTGTACAATCTGTTGTCTAATTTACTCTCTCTTTTATCTTCTTCTTCTCCAAATCTCCTTTGTGACATCATCATCTATTCATTATCACTTGCAGCCATTGTTCCTAAGGAATCTGAACAGGAAAAAAGACTATGGTACAGCCAGAGATGTGGTGGGTTGTCCTCCATGATAGAGTTGTCTAGAGGAGACATGATGTGAGAGACTTAAGGAGATGACAGAAGGGACAGGATAGCTTCATGCACCAGCAGCAGGTCTGTGTTGCACACTGACACTTCCATTAAGGGAGCTAAGATGCTCACCTTGCTTGCTTTCCAGCCAGACAACACACAGTGCCAGTTTGAGGCATCTGCACGTCAGATCACTCATACAGCCGAGGGAAAAGAAGACTGTGTGAGCTGGCTGCAGGCAAGAGAAAAAGTTTGGAAGACCCAGAATACATGCATTGAATATGTTCTCTTTTGAGGGTAAAAGACATATTTTGGGGCTCTGGAGATCTTTTAGATTAAGATTCCATACTTTTTCTCATTCTCGATGCAGATCCCAAGTCTGAAACTTCTCCTCCTCTTTGAAGACCACGCTGGTGCCTAGGGAAGGACACGTATGCTGGGACAGAAGTGGAGGATTGGGCCAAGTGATGGTGGAGTTCATGAACTTCCTGAAAGTCATCTGGGGAAAGAAAAGCATATAAGAATAAGAACACACTTGATGTTAAGGAACATGTCATGCAACATCCTTTAATGATGACAGCCATGTGATACTCAGATCACTCAGTTACTTGCTGACTCAAGTCAAAGGACGATTTGCCCCAGCTGTCTGAAATTATGCCTAGGGAAATAATCTGGGCATGCAAAAGACAGTTTCTAAAGTGAATATAAGTTTCTGTGGCAGCACAACCAATGCCAGATAAAGCAATTCCATTTAACAGATGAAGTCACAAAGTTTATTAGAATAACTTGGAGTTCCAGCTACCCAGAACCACTCTGCTTCCCATCATGTCCACACAATGTTGGGGCAGAAATTGCATTCCAGCTTTCTTTTAACTAATAATCTGAGTGTGAACTTGAGTCTGAGCTAACATAAACAAACTCATCTCTCATGCCTCCATAAATCCTAATTGTCTACAATATCAGCAGTGGACAAAAGAGCTACTATGTCTGTTCAATTCCCTTGACACCAAACAGTAAACTGTTCAGGAAGGTCGTCAGCAATGTAAGACCTACCAGAAAGGATGCTGGTGGAGCATACCATTTAAAGGGGTACTTATTTAAAGGGGCAAATAGCATCTGATATCTTGTTATTTCATGGATGACCTTTGGCTTGGCTGCTCAGTGCTTCATTTTTGGTGAAGCATTTACAAATACGCGTAAAAGCAGAAGCGGATGGCAAACTGAAAGGAAATGGTAAAGTATTGCATTCACTTCATTAACATGTAAACAGTTTTCTGGAATCTGAGGCAGAAAAAAATCATATCCCTGGAAATCTGGAAGATACCAAGGTAGGCTCTGAAAATACTGACTTTTAAGAAATATAGCTTGCCTAGGGCTTCTGGGATGTCACTGATAGGAACTATAAAAAAAAAAAATGCTTTTCTACCTTCTGCCATACAGGGAAAGGTTTATCTGTCACATTCTAACAGGGTCCAGCATCTCTAAAAAGACTTCATTAGAAAAGGTTTTTCTTGTTGAGATGTAATACTGTTATACAAAAGACACAAAAGACTTGATTCTCTTTTCCCTTCTAACTTTAGTGAATGGCAGCCAAAGAATTCTGATCCAACTAGGAATCGATCCGCAAGAAAACAACCATACAGACTGAAAACACACAAACAAGTGTGCTGGTATAGACCAAAGTGTTGCGTATCTCAAAACACATATAATTTCCATTTGGAGCTTTTTTTGTGTTTTGGGGTTTTCTTTTAGCAATGGATGAATGAACAAACCAAAAGCCTTGATGGGCAGATAAGAGTTGAAATGGAAAAGGACAGTAATGTTAAGATGAGTTAAAAGCTCTTTTTGACCCTATCCTTAACACCATCTCCCCAAATGCTTTCCCTGTGAACTTTTTGTGTTTTATTCAGTTTGCTGAAATAGGGGATAGAGAGGCCAAGCCAAGGATCTATCCCGCTTCATTGAGTAAAGCTAGCCTACCAGGGAAGGTGATGGGTTAGAAGTTAATACAAATGACAGTTCTAAGACAAAGTTAGCCAGCACCTTCCTGTGGAGCCCAGTGCCAAGATGGGGACCCCCTGCTGATCCCACTTCTTTACATTTCCTTTTGTTCTCCTTCCCCTTATCTATGGGTCCTGCCGTGCCAGGCCAGGGGATCCTTATTAAAATACAATGCACTGTCACTAATAGAAGTGAGCAAAGCCTCATTAGCACAAGGGTTAGAAGAGGACTAGCTCTAATTACACCTTACTTACAAGGGACAATCAAATGAATAGATAAACTCTTCAAGAGAGAAGTCATTTTTTTTCTTGCATTTGGCCAAGAGTGGCTTTCTTTTATATATTCCTTTAAAAGAAACTGAATGCTTCTAATGACAGGGTTTTTTTTTCCTACAGAGATTCTTTCAGCTTATAGTTTCCACCAGAGGACATTTAAGTTGGCTGGGTGGGTGGCTAAGGGGCTGCATTCACTCCTGTGTTTGCCAGCAAAGGCACACTCAACAGCATGTACCACCTCCCGTCAAGGATACGGCATGGGAGGGGCAGGCTGTTCATTCAGATCTATCACACAGGAACTCTTCCTTCCCTGAGCACACAGTTGGTGACCAAATTGTCTGTTGCAATGTTTGGAGTGCAGTTGTCACAATGCAGGCAGATTACTGCTTTTCCTTTGGGCAGACATACCAGGAAAGGGAAAATGTAGAAATGTAAATGAGCGCAGTGAATCAGAGATGTCCCTTAGAAATGGAAACTCTAATTTTCACCTCTTTGCTTTCAGTTTCTAGCCTCCCTGAAAGGCTGGACTTAAGAGCACAGGCATAAAGTGGTTAGGAATTATTTTGTGGTAAGATAATTTTTCACAATTTTGTGGGAAGATCTTCAGATTTTATAATCTCTAAAAAAATTTCCTATTTTGCTATGCATTATAGTCCAATTCTTACAAGTTATTTCTTAGCAGTCAAATCCCCCACCAGTAGGTCCCAGAAGATTTGGCCCTGAGTTCCTGACTAATATCTAAACTCTCTTAAGTTCTGTTTTAGGGGTTTTTGTTGTGCTTGCAGATTCTCTTAACCCTACAGAAATACTTATCAGACATCTTCACTACACATGCCATAAGATACGCATTTGAAAAGTATTTTCTAGACACAGTTTTTTACCTTGTTATGACTCATGATAGTTATCAACCTTATGTAAAGTTTTTATAACAGAAGTAATTTGCCAGGATGTGCAGATTTTATGACCTGCCATCAGTAGGTGAATTTACCGGAGCAGATGTTTCAAAATTACTATATCAGAGTTGTACTGCAAGTATTTTGGAAGTTTCTGCATCAAACCAGTGGTCCATTTAATCTATCTCTTTTTCTCTGACAGTGCACTTTACTGGCTGTAGACGTAAAAAGGCAAGACTTTTTCTAAGTCTTATCCGTCACTCCGCTGTCGGTTTGTGCTGTGCTATCACATCCTCTGTGCACGGGGTCAGACCACCTTCTTTCATCTAATTTAGGCAGCCTACAGATGGGTTTCCCTAAGTGCAGCTAAGAAAAAACACTGCAGCAAAAAGGATGAAAATACAATAGCCACAACCCCCTTTCACTGATTTATAAACTGCTTGCTACATGAAAGGAAGAGGATGGTTTTCCTTTTGCAGCCCTGCTTCGACATATAAAGAGAGGAATCTCTTCTGTGTTCCCACCTTTCTTCTTCTGCCTCACCATTGTGCCACTACGAGCCACCAATTTTTCTGCTAAAACACAACTTAGTCTTTAACAAGAATTATGAGAGGTGGGGTTTAGACTTTTTCTTATTCTAATGTAAAAAGTTATGAGAATTTCTTCCCAAGAGGAACAAACCACTGCAGAATATTCAAATATTCTGACTGCCCATGTAAGACAAATAATATCTAAAATCTCATTAAAGGCGTTTTACAGAAAAGAGTTGTTTTGGTTTTTTAAGAAAATGCTACAAATACTAATTAGTCATACAATATTTTGTGGATAATAACAGGTTTTTCTTTGTAAAAGTTGTCTTTTGGACTAACCTCATCTTTAAAGGTGTTCAGTGGTTCTCAGGTTCAGTGGGTACAACACATATAAATGTTTGAGTGGATCTGAGGCAAATACTTATCCAGCAACACCTTACTGTTAATAGAATTCTCTATATAAAGACATGATTGCACTAGGACTTTAATCAGCTGGTCTAATATTGCTTCTAGAGAAAATAGATGACAGCCATGAAAGCAGTTAGTAACCATTGCAGAAAATGTGTCATATATTCTTTAATGAACTCCCCAGCACATTCAGCATCTAGATCCATCCAGCTAATGCAGAACAACTCCTTGCAGTGTCATCTCCAATGATCCCTGAAATCTAGCTATTAACTACTTATACAAAATATGCTTTCAGCCTATATGAGAAATTATGCCCCTTTTTTTCAGTAGGGAAATTTTGATATTTTATATATCACTATAAAGACATAGTGTATAGGACTTTTTCTATTTCGTGTGTTCATAGTGAATTCTTTCTTTGTGCTAATGCGTAATGAAAAAGCCCAAAATCAAACCCGTAGACATTAGCCATAATGCAACAAATAATCAAAACTCTTTGAACACAAAACCGTGGATAACTGCATCAGCTGGAACCTTTAGATGGTAAAATATTATAAAGAAAGAGCCGAAAGTGAAATTGTTTTCCTTTAATTATTGTTATATTAAATTCTGCTGCACGGTATAAAATTAAATCAAATTAATTATGTCTGAAAAATAAAATCTAAACACGACCAGTCTTGAAAAAGGGGGAGGTAGACCAAAAAAAGTTTCATTGTTGTTCCAGTAACGAGAACCTTCTTTTAAGTGTTTATCAATATAAAAGCTAATTTGCACAGTACATTTTCTAACAAAAGTCAGAATATGATTCCAACAAAGATCTTGGTCTCTAAACAATAGTATATTAAATATTGTTCAGTAGAAAAGTTAATTTTTAAATGTTAGGGTGGTTTTTTTTTCTTTCAGGAGAGATTCTCAGCTGTTGTATATTAGCCGCATATGGTTGATATGATGAGATCTACTTTGAAGAGATTGACACATCTAGCTGAGAAAGTTGATATTTCTCATTATAATGTTCACATAAAAGACATGCCCTACTTCATGTATTATTTTAAAATCTTTATTTTCCATGTAATTTTCCCTAGGTCTCTCTGATATTTCTGCTGCCATCAAGATTAAATAACAGGAAGAGAATGTTAGTACTTCTGAATCAGTATCAGTCTACAATGATCTTTTAAGCTATAAGGGAAGTGCTTTCAGTGCTTTAAATTTCATTATATGTCAATTAGAATATGGAAGTTTTCAATAATTTCTAGGGAAACTAAGCACTGCAGAACTTGATCTGAAAAATAGAAACTTTATCTCTGTTATTTATCGTCATCATCATCATCATTAAGGTTATCTTTTAGTGATGCCAAAACTAACTCCACTCTTTACAAACTGGTGATGGTGTTTCACATTTGGATTTATAGTTCAAAAAAGTATAAAGAAGAGAGCAGAAAAAATTGGGCCTTTTTATTTTTAAAAGTATCTTCAAAAATCTCAATGAGGTTATAATTCTGCCATATCTACTGCTCTTCTCTAGGTTGGTATCAAAATTGGTAACTGCAGGAATAAGTTGACCTTATCTTGCAAAAAAAGTCCTCTAAAAATGGCATTGAAAAAAAAGCAAAACTCTTTGTCACACAGTCTAAAACATCAGGTCTGAGTAGCAGGAATCATGACACAGGAAGAAAGCCAGCAGCTGAGAGCCTAAAAATATCTTCTGTCTTCCACTTTGCTGTGGTCCTATTATAGTTTAAGCAACAGACACTGTATTTTTTTCCTCTATAACCTTTAGCTTAATAACTGTCTGTAAAGACTTCCTTTAAATGCAAATGTACTCTTTACAGCACAAGTCATGACCCTAAACTGTATTACACACTGTAAATCCAGAAGAAAGCTATGATAACCTGTGAAACCTGTATCCATTAAAAGGCACAAAAAATAAAGGAAAAATCTGACCTGGAGTACTAGTAAATTGAGTAATATTTTAATGGTTCACATTTTACACTATAAATGAAGCGGTGTACACAAAATCCAAAAGGTGGTTTCATTTTTAGTGAAGTCTTAGAAGATGTGTCAAATTATTCCAATTCCCCAGCGAAATGAAATCTATTCCTTTCTGGTTTTATTTATCACTAGAAGCATGTGGCAGAGATTGAAAATTTTACACCTCACCTCATTTTTGCAGGGGATCAAGTAAAACTGATAAAATTAGTATTTCCTGTCCTTCTCAAATAAAAGGATCTGCTTTGCTGTGCAAGTCCATCCTTGGAAATTAGTTTGCATGCAGAGACAATTTACACCATAAAGAAAGTAGGCATGAAAGTATCCACGGAGGAATCCACAGCTGGGTGTAACTAGTGGGTGCCTTTGAAGGGGACATAGCACCAGGATGCAGGAGCATCCCAGCCCTCCCCGGTTGTCAGCAGACCGTAGCTTTTGCTGACATGCAGCAAAAATGTAAATCCCTCTTCACGCCAGACATAGAGGTGGAACAGTGCAAAGGTTATAATTTCTTGTGCTACACGTCGTTCTCCAGTTACATTAAATCCTGCTCAGCTGTCATTAACTGTTTGTCCAGGGCTGACTCACGCTGAGAAACAAGGCAGAACAAAGGAAAGCAGTACAGTTAAATTTAGATATAAGAAAGATGAGTCAAACTATTGTACTTCCGTAGTACTAGTGTGAAAAGCATTCTCCTTATTATAATGGCTTTCTGACAACCCCAAATAAATGGAGCCCCTAATTTGGATTTTTCAGCTCTTCAGTGTAGATAAAGGGAATAGGCCATAAATATTCCATTCAGTTGCTTTCAAAATGGGATGAAAAATCAGGGTACAGGTATGCAGAGTCATGGAAAGGACAATTTTTCAGGCTTAGTAAGTCAACCAGGCTCACTGAAAGCACAGTGGACCCAATCTGACAAACTGCTGTGGCCTCTGCGATCCCATAAACCTCTCGTAAGCCTTTACTCACCCCTTCCCCACAGGTTTCACTTGGTATTTGGATGCTGTAAAGGCACGTACCCGAGAACCCCAGGAACTGTATATTTGTTTGCAAAGACAAATATGCTCGCTGTCTTGTGGGTTTTCTGCCACATGTATGAGATGCCTCATAAAAATTCACATTCTTCCTACCCAGTACTACTACCCAGTACTACATTTGTTTTCCATAGTAAACGTTGTGTAAGGACTTACGAAAACTACAGGGAACAGCAATATAAAAGAGAAAGGGTGAATTTTTTCATGGTTTTGTGGATTTTTTTCTTTCTTTTTTTTTTTTTTTTTTTTGTAATATTTTCTAATATTTGTCTTTACTGGATGACAGAAAGGAAAGACTATATCAAAATAAGATAGACTTGGAGTTCTACCTGGCCTCTAAAGCAACTCAGTCATTATCTTTAACCTTATCAATATCCTGAATGTCAGCTGAGCAAGGCAGCTAGAAAATTTCAGTAAACAGAACAGGGAACAACGGGGAGGATGTGGTAATCTAAATCAGAAATCAATCATCCAAGAAGCTCTTTCAAATGGAAAAGGAAAAAAAAAAAAGAGGCAATCAACTGCCAGCCATTCTCCCCCCAAAAGAAAAAAAAGGTTTTTTCCTCTCTGTCTCTTTCATGTGCACCACAGTGTTTCTGCAAACAAAAATAATAAGGGCTCTCTGGTCCTTCAAACAAAGTGAAACATAATCCCTTCATGGAAAGCGCATCAATAAATGAATGGAGTTCCTCAATTTGTTTGGAAGAGCAGGATCAGCTATGCTTGGGGATCTTAATAATACTCTTATTAAGAACCAGAACAGTTGAGTTGATTTGTTTTTCCTATAACACCTGAAGCAACAAAAGTCCAGCGAGAGTGCAAGAAATGGCTTTACTTAGGTCAGACTTTGAAAATAATTTTCCCTCCTTGGCAGCAGCCTGTCAGTTAAGCTCCACAGGAGACGAAAGGGTCATCTGCCAATGTAATTTCTGAGAGGAAAGAAGTAGAGCTGCATGTTACAGAGAAATTAATATGCCATTGAGAACAATCTCCAAGAAAAAAAAATCTGATTTATTAACTTCCAAAATTACCTTTATATAAGGAGAATTTCATTTTCTTAGCATAGCCACAGCCTGTACTCTAGAGGTTGCAAAATCCAGATGCCTGGTTTTTGTATTTTTTAAAACTTTCTTGCTTATCTAGATGAACAGACTTTTAAGGCAGGAACATTGTATTACCAATTGTTTTGAGCTGTTCTCACACAACTGAAACTTGGTTGTGCTGACAGACACTATTTCAATACAAAAACATGCCAAAACCAGACCTCTAGCTAAAGTAATACAGCTTCTTTAAGAAGAAATCTGTCCTCATTTATGTCTACCAGCTAAACAGCAGGATCATGATTTTCAAAACACTGAAAATCATAGTTATAGCAATAATTTCTACTTCTTTATTTTGTCATGGCTTAATTATAATCTACTTGCAGGAGCAGCTGTTTAAACTCAGAGCCCGTGTACAGTCTTTCACTACAAAATGCAGTAAGTTACATATTAAACCAAATAAACTAGGGAAAGCTTACTGCTTGGCATCAACTCCTGAAAAATGCAAAATTTTGGAAACTGGGTGTAATTTGCAGGTGAAAAATATTTATCAATCTAACTCCCAGAAACTCAAAAGAATAATATAGCACCAAGCCATTAATAGCTCAGATAATCTTCCCTCAGTCTTCACATATGCTTTCAGTGACTCTACTACAGCAAATTTTAGCACTGCAAATGTAATGTTTATTTAATGCTCATTAAAGGCATGTCTCTGAGTAAGCAATGACTACTAAGCATCACTGTGACAGATATAATTCAAGGATTTCAAAAAAAAGCCATCATTGGTCTAAAGTCCTATGCCCTATTTGGGATCTGGACAACACCTAGTGGAGAACACAGACTGGTGTCTCTGGTTCAGTCTCTTTAAATACGTGCAGAATGTGGACCACTATCAAATTATTTCTCTTTCTCCACACTGCAAAACCAACTACTGTATTTTAACATCTGGAAACTGGGTTATTTGTAAAGATGCCTTGATTCAGTCACAAGTCCATGTTACGCCTCTGCATGGAAACGTATACCCCACAAGATTCTTTCATTCCAAAAGCTTTGCAACCTCTGAATTGTCACAGCTTGCTCTCAGTTCCTTTTTACATCGTTTCACCAGACTGAAGGGGTGATCTGAAGATTTCAATTCAAGAAGCAGCATGTCTGAAGGAGTAAAATTATCTGCAATTTGAGTAATTATATATAAAGATTCAGTACATAACTGGGGAGATCCCATCTGTTCCTCAGTAAATTATTTTCTGAGAAGTTCATTCTCAAAACTACTATTTTCTAAAAGAAAAAGATGGTTTTTTGTTTATAAATAGATCTTTTCCACAGTCACAGGTAACTCAATGCTACGCTTATGGTAAGTTTGAACACTTGCAAGGTAACGTGTTTCCACAAATAACCATTTATCATTATTGTTTCAGTAATACATTGAATACATTAGTCATTATTAAGATTGAGCTGCTTTTGACTGGTCACATTTACAGCATATGTCACTTTATTTTAGATTGCAGCTAAGGGTAAATAAGGAAAACAATAACATTGGGATGATTGTTATTGTTATTGTTATTGTTTGGAGTAGGTATTTCATGAGTTGAAGTTTGTAAGATCAGTCACATAATAAAAGAGACAGTAGAGTTTGGGGCTCTGGTTTGGATTTTTGTTCCTGGAAATCCCTAGAGAAATGGGCTTTGATTAATAACACATCACTCACATTATTTTAGCAGGTAAGCTGGCATAATACCCCAAAACAAAGCACCGTCTTTTCCATAAAAATTCTATAAACCCCCCCAAACCTTTTCTATTAAAATAAAAAGATATATCATAGTTCTTAGCAATGACCATTGACAAAGCTAGTTATAGTACAACACACACAGCCTTTTGTATACCTGAGAAATCTGACTTAAATTAATCTAATTACATGGATCTTAATTACCTCCAAATTTATTCTGTATTTAATATCAGTAGTCCTGAATTTTTTAATCCTTAGGTGCTTACTTCCACTTGAAAAACTAACAGTCAAAAGGTTTGAATCTGAGAATATACAGGTCATGAATGTGGAAATTTTTTATCTATGAAATTTTCCAAAATAAATCATTACTTAAAGTGAGTATGTTAGGTCTTTAGTGAATACTGGACTATCTAAAAGCCTGTAATAGCTATATTGCTAAAGGAAAAAGGTTGTACACTTGTTAATTCCTGTCCTACTTTTATAACCCTATCATTTTGAGCTCTAATGATTGTATATACAAATTTAACAAGTGAAAAATGTGCACCACCCTTTCTGTAACCCTTTGGGATCATTTTATACCTTGGTAACTGTACATTATTTCCCAAGCCATCTCCGTCAGCAATTCTAAAGTATTCTTCTATAATTGCCATGGTAATAATTTTGAGTCCAGAGAGGTAGTGTTTGATTGAGGCACTCCTTCATTTTGGCTACCACTTATGGATTAATCATATTGTTTTCTCATTTTGCAGTATGCACACAATGGATTGCAACATAGAATTAAAAGGCAAGACAAAACCTACTTATTCAGTGGTAAAAAGTGTTCTTTTGTCGAGCACTGAGCTTGGCTAGACACCAGGTGCCTACCAAACCTCTCTATCATTCCCTTCTTCCCAGGCTCAAGTTTACTCCTGATTTTCTCCTTCCCCCCAACAGCACAGGGGGGACAGAGTAGGGGACTTTGGTCAGTTCACCACACATTGTCTCTGCCACTCCTTCCTCCTCAGAGAGAGGACTCCCCACACTCTTCTCCCGCTCCAAAGTGAAGTCTGTCCCATGGAAGGCAGTTCTCCACAAACTTATCCAATGTGAGTTCTTCCCATGGACTGCAGTTCTTCATGAGCTCTTGTGTGTGCCCAAACCACAAGGCTTCCCTCAGGAAGAGGCTTCTCCAATGTGGGCAACCTGAGGGGTTGTGTGTCCTGCCAGCACACCTGCTCCAGTGCAGGCTCCTCTCTTCCTGCCAGGAGTCTGCTGCATGACAGGCTTCCCATGGGAGTCACAGCCTGCTCTGACACACTCCACAGGCTGAGTACAGGCTCCACGGTGAACCTCCATGAGCTGCAGGACCAGAGCTGTCTCTCCATGGTCTTTACCACAGGCTGCAGAAGAATCTCAGCTCCAACACCCGGAGCAGGTCCTCCCCCTCCTTCTTTACTGGCCTTGGTGTCCGCAGAGCTGTCTTTCTCACATATCCTCATCTCTTTTGTGATACAAGAAGGGATGAGACCCACCAGCAGAGATGCAAGCAAATCTAAGCAAACCAAAGGCGTATTTGGAAGCATCAGTATATATATTTCTACTCCTAAGAGCTTTTGTTTTGGTTACAGCACACAGGCTTAATCACAGTTCCACAATAAATCAGTCCTCTTGACATCTTCTATTGTTCTCTTCAAAGCCATGGCTAGTAGAGCGCAAAGCGTGTACTTTTCCAAGTTTCTTCATGGAATAGTGGAGATGGTGTGCCGTTCTGTGTTGAAGTAGAAACTCGTTCGTTCAGTTCTGTCTCAGGTACACACTGACCAGGGACACTGCTGCTGCTGTCACTGCTCCTGCTGTGCTTTCTGTTTAACTCTTTTCTTACACCAACGCCTCTTACCCCAACATCATTTTCCAGCCGCAGTTGCTGTTGCACAGTATTTTCCCCCTCCCCTTGTTAAATCTGTTACTCCAGAGGCACTACAGCAATGCTGATGGGCTCAGACTCAGCCAGAGGCAGGTCTATCCTGGAGCTGGCTGGCACTGGTTCCATTAGACATGGGGCAAACTTCTGGCAGCTTATCACAGTAACCACCACTGCAGCCCCCCCGCTACCAAAACCTTGCCACGCAAACCAAATACGTCTCTGCACTCTCCACACATGGCCATATGGACATACAAAAGCCTGAAGCAAAAATGATCAACTGCTATTGAAGATTTAACGCTGACTGCTAGCAATAAAAGTGGTCCCTGAACAGAGAGCAATAATAAAAACTGGCCACAATTCAGGGTCCATCTAGCTCTTGCTTTTAAAAGTAATTGCTGCATCTGCTTCTTGAAGTAGTTTAAAACCAATGTAAAGATTTTGTTCTGTCCCACTGAATGACAAGCAGCTCTGAGTAAGGAGTGAAAGGGTGTTGAACGCAGCTATAACTGGAGTGCACTACCAGGTCAGAAGTGAAGGCAGAAACAGCTGCTTTTTCAATAGACTCATCAGAGCTACTCCATGCTTGCTGCACTTGCCCACAAGACTCCAGCACAGACCATTGTGTTGTGGGTTTTTTTTGCTGTGGGAACTTCACTCTTAAGAAACAAATGGACTGGCTTAACTATTAAGTGCCAATCAAACTGACTATAAGGGTGGGGGAGAACAATTTTTAAAATTTAATTAGCTTTCATCCTGTGATTGTTCTGGGCATTTGTATGGTTTGTATTGCCTCATTTAAGTCAATGAAATTCTGGTAAGATGAGATGTATTTTCTACCTTATTTATATGTTGTAGTAGCACTAACAACAACCTCTGTTTTTGCATGAAGATTTATAGTCTTCTGATTATCTCTCCTATACAGAAGGTGATAACTGTTTTAATCTTCTATGTTATATCTATGTCCACTCATTTTACATCAAATTGCTTGTCCGGATTCTGGATGAAACAAAACGTTTTGTTTGTTTGTTTGGCTATACTGCTGTTCAGCAACACTTTTTAGATGTAAATAAGAATATAGACCTTTGGGTAATCCTTCATTTTCCCACTATTATTCAGACAGTAAGATTGGTCTTAAGAAATAATTTCTCCTCTCTGTTTATCTCCTTACCCTAATGCCCTGGAAATAAGATTGCCTTACCCAGAGATAGAGGGAACATCCAGGATTCTCACCTAAGCATGGAACCTATTTCACATTTCATTGATTGTGTGAATGAGCTGTGAAAATTGCTTCCTGTTTCTCTAAAGTATCAGGACAGTGGTTTGCATGGGAAAGATTTCTTCTGTTTATGTGAAGTAAAACTCATCCACTGAGTTAATTTCAAAGTCTTAAAACTGCCTTGCATCTTGTTAAGTTTGACCAAATCTATTCTGCTCTATGAATACCTGCTCCCAAATCAGAGGCATTACAGTTATCTCTTGTTTACAGCAAGCTATTTGTAAGTAAGAAAGAAAAATTTAAAACAAACAAAACTCACAAAAACCAACCAAATAAGAAAATTCACAGCTTTACTCTTTTCTGGTAAGTGTTGTCTTGTCTTTCCCAAGCTGAGAGGAAGCTTCTTTCAGCGTATCAAGGGACACTTGAACAAGGACAGTCTATTTTTATAAGAAGCCGGTTTTGTCTAACATGAAACACACGGGAGAAAAAAAAAAAAAGAAAAAAAAAGGCAGCTCAAATAACAATGGTGGGAGCCTAATTTTGAAAGCTAAGTTAAGCACTTTTCATCCTTTTCTCTACTAGCATTCTTCCACTTCCCTGAGATACTAATCAGATTTGAAATTACCTAGTAAACCTGAGAATATTTTAAATTAGAGAAATGTAAAATCACAGATTGTATTTAAGACCCTGAAACTATGTCTATTACCTGAGAGTACTCAGGTTTAGGCCTTTCAAATTAACTAAAAAAAAAAACAAAAAACAGAAAAAAAAAATTCTTACAAAATTTAGAGCTCCCTGCTGTACAAGTGGTAGAGAGCAGGAAGATTTGGGAAAATATTTTTGTGGAGGCCTAGGTCCCATTTAATCCCTTAAAAAACAAGGGAATTCAAAGCAACTATGAATCCAGTCCTACTCTGAGAAGTGTGTGTGTATCCTGAATAACCAAAGGCATACCTGCAGTATGCCTGCAAATTGCCAAATATCGTAGCAGCCTTAATGTCTTTTATCCAACTTTAGGTTTGAGGACTTTACTTTTTTTGTTTCTCAGGTAGGTTTGTTGTGATTTTCTTTTTCCTGTTGAAAACTAGTTGATTTTATTTTTGAACAAAATCCATTGCAGGCAGAAAAGCAACTGCCATCCTGGTTATTTTGTAGCCTGAAATATGGCGAGATAGGTAGGCAATAGCATTGGCATAACCCTTGCACAAAGGAATGTCAGAAATTCTTTGAACTGATGAACATTTTAATTTATAATTAAAAGGGGGAGGAGGGTAAATGGATCTTAATAATCTATGTAAAAAAATATAGTTTTACCATATTTCCAAGATATGTCACATTGTCATAAAGAATAAAATTTCTTTATCCTGAATAACAGACAATGTGAGTAACAAAACTATATTTGAATGCTTAACTCAATGTGGAGGAAATTAAGTTCTTAATGATGGGTTAACCAGCAGTTGGCTAGAAAGATAGCTCTATAAAATTAAATTATAGGATCAAATACTTTTTTAATATTCTACCTATCCTTAACTGTCAGTGAGGCATGAAATCTGTATTGTGATAAAGCTTTGTCCACATTTTACTGTTTCCTTTGAAAACCTAGATTAAAAAAACCTCTTAAAATACAATAATCATACAGAAGGAATTCAAATTTTTTAGTGGTAGAAATTAAGGCAACCTGTGCATTATTCAGGATGAAAGTAGAGATTTCTCCTCATGCCACACAGACCAGCTTTCCCTTTGGCATAAAACCAGGTGCTCATCACCTCAACAGAGCACCAGGAACAAGACCTGATGTCCTCAGCTGATTTCCAAATAAAACATCCATCATTATCCATGGTAAAGTTCAGCAAGGCAAAAAAAAGTTGGCTTGAAGTTTAGCAATCCAGCTCTTCAAATGGCACTTCTGGAGGAGGAGCTTCCAAAGGAGGGTCTTTCCAAGATGATTGCAGTAGTACTCTGGCTCTGTGAGTAAATCTAATAATAGAAGCTGAAAGCAATGTGCTGCTTCTTGTGTGTCTGTAGCTGTCAAAGAGAGAGAGCATGAGGTGCTAGCGTCAGGGAGTGGGAAGGTATTACTCTGTTCCTTTAACCAAGGAAAGAAAATTCAACACCAGAGAACTCCAGGGAACAGAGCTTGTTTGATTCTTTTGGAAACAACTGAAATTTTAGTATTAGCAGAGCTACTATTTTTCTTTCAGAATTGCTGGAGATATTGAGAAGTGAATAACTCTTAATCAGACTTGTTTATTCACATTAAAAGTCAGAGCAGGTCACACTGTTTGCTTGGTGCCATTTGGTCTGCACTTAGTCCTTCCTGAACAGGAAGTCCTTAAGATTAAAGATTGTATTTTTATGGTCCCATGCCTGCCTATTCCTAGCTATTACCTGAAGACCAATGCAACCAAGAATCAGTTTCTAGAGAGGATATTAACAACCATTAGTATGTGTGTATGTCAGGATGAAAAATAGGAGGAAATCAAAGTAGAGCAATATGGTGAAAGCAAAATTGTAAGAAACAGCAAAGTGATTGTTCACAATATTGGGAACAAGGTGTATTCAGACAGGTTTTTTCTATCTAGAGGTCAGCAGAGTGCTAGACCACTAGAATGTATTTAAATTTAAGCAGAAAATATGATTTAAATACCCCAAAGCTTTTACCACCAGATATATATTTATGTCCATTTTTAAAAATGTATGAGGGTTTTTAAGTGCTTGTTCTTCAGAAAAAAAAACAATTAGGTCTTTTTTCTCAGCATTGCAGAAATCATGTAATGACACAAGAATGAGAAAGAAAACTCTAAACAAAGTGAATGGTGTGTCTAGGAATGTAAGGAAGACTGCTTGTTTTCATAAACCAATCATTCTGACAGCTCTATTATTACATGGATATTTATATTTAGACTTTACATTTCTCCTCTCCTCTCTGTAATTTACTCAAAAAATTCACTTGACAAGATCTTAAATAAAATGGAATTAGCATTTGAAATTAAGCCGGCTATACACTATCTTAGCATGAAAAAGTTTTGCCATGATCCTTTAGGGATAAAATCCAAATGTTCTTCCAAAGAAATGATTTTGTGACAAATATCTGCATAAGCAAAACCAAACTTCAATATTTATGCTCTGTATTGAATCTGTTTATCACTTGTCATTAACATATTAATGGATGAAGGGGGCTCTAGAGCAACAGCATAGAATTCTAGACAAAACTGCAGGCTGGATGCTCGGCTCATCCAATGCCCAGTGCATGTGGAGGGACAGAGACCACTGCCAAATGCGTGGTTGAAACACCTGATCTCTGAGCATACTGATTACAAATAAAGTCTGAGGCTGCAAAACCACCTGTATCAGCCCTGCGCATTGCCAGGTCACATATTGTTTTAGTTTGCCTAGATCAGGAGTGGATTTATGCACACACTTCTGTTTAATTAGCTAGCATATTATACCAGATTTACAGTGACTGTGGGAGGACACCCAATATTCAAACCAGAATAAAGCTACACTGTAATTCAACTGTCATTTTCAGCCAGCATTTCCACTGAATAAAGTAATCTGCACTTCCCATCACCACAGTCACCTCTTTGCACTCTCTCGCTGTTAAGTTACAGGTTATATTTACTTCTCCCTTTCCTTTCCTTTCCTTTCCTTTCCTTTCCTTTCCTTTCCTTTCCTTTCCTTTCCT